>CM045898.1:21864411-21891911 GCA_025169545.1 Anguilla japonica | reverse complement strand
ACGTGCAAAGTTCTGGCAACGGTGGCCTGTGATAACTGGCCTACGGATCATTCCAAAGATTTGGATAGTTTAACAAAAAATAAAACCCTTTTTCAACAGCCTTTACATCACATTGATCATCCAAATGCTGCTTTCTTGGTTGAGTGTGAAAATCTTGACTGTGTCTATCAGGATTTCTATTACAATGACAAATATATACCAGCCTCCAATGACAGGGTCTCTCCAACAGACTTGGCCCTGACTTATGTACAAGGCAACTAAATACTTGGGGTCATTTGTCGACATGATACGTTACATTCATATACAGGTGAAGACACAGGTCAGTCTAATATTAGCCAATAGTAGATCCATATGAGCAGAATGGAGCACTGTTTCATTTCTGAGAGTAACCACAGGCAAATCGTCTGTATTAAATGTTCTCTCCCTCTCCACCTTAGCTAATGTGTGGTGAGCGTTCTGGCACAAAATGGCTACCGTGCATCACCCAGGTGGGTGCTACACATCGGTCGTGGGTGAGGTGAGTTCCCACTCAAGACTATAAAGCACTTTCAGCATTCAGAAAAGTGCTATATAAATGCAATGATTCATTCATTCATTCATTCATGTGTCACATTTGAAGGACGTCAAACGTGGCAAAACAAGGAAGCGTGGAGGAACAGGACTATGTTCTCGCGTGGGGCATGCCAAATCTGTCCCAGAATGCACCGCGAAGCACCATGCTCTCGGCAAAAAAATAATTGCTCCCTTTGATGTCGCTTGGCAGCGAATTGATGCGCAGCAGGAGTGGGAAGGGGACGCGTTTACCCATCAAACCCTGGGGCTCCGTCATGTGACCCTGTGGGGGAGCAGCAGTGGTCGGCAGGGCGACAGTAGTGGCAGAGGAAGCCTGTCCAAAATCAGCAAGCCCCCACCAACCACCCCCTTCCCCGCCCTTCAGGGCACAAGATTTTGTAGGAATCATTAAATAACCAATGGGAGACTGGCCAGAGCTGAAGAGCTGCTCTAATGTTGCCGTAGAGATAACAAAACCCACCACTCCAGCAATGGCGATCACATCGCCCTGGTAACAGGCATAACAATGCGCTGCGGAGCTGTCTATGTCACTCCTCTTCACTGTGGCATTGAACTTATGCAACGGAAGAGGAGAGCTAGCATGCAGCGTGCAGTGAGAGAAATACTAATAATGAAATGCATTTCATTTTGAACAGAAGTACCCATAATGCAACAGCGGCCTGAAGTCAGAATTCAATCTTGCGGCGTCGATGTTAAAAGCAAAGGTTATCTGTGTCTGAGTCAACCTGTCAGTCCGCAAATAGCTCCTGTCTATGTGGCCATGTCATCAGTCCTGCCCACAACTGCTATAGTGTACAAATACAGACATTTGCCTTCATCTGATATACCAACATACATCGGCCCACAACTTCTATACCAGCACAGAAATTAGCCCACAGCTGGTATACCAGCACATACATCACCCCAAAGCTTCTATACCAGCATAGAAATTATCCCTCTGCTGGTTTACCAGCACATACATCAGCCCACAGCTGGTATACCAGCACAGAAATGAGTCCACAGGTGGTATACCAGCATAGAAATGAGCCCTCATCTGGTATACCACCACATACATCACCCCAAAGCTTCTATACCAGCATAGAAATTATCCCTCTGCTGGTTTACAAGCACACACATCACCCCAAAGCTTTTATACCAGCATAGAAATTATCCCTCTGCTGGTTTACCAGCACATACATCAGCCCACAGCTGGTATACCAGCACAGAAATGAGTCCACAGCTGGTATACCAGCATAGAAATGAGCCCTCATCTGGTATACCAGCACATTCATCACCCCAAAGCTTCTATACCAGTATAGAAATTAGTCCTCTGCTGGTATACCAGCACATACATCACCCCAAAGCTTCTATACCAGCATAGAAATTAGCCCACAGCTGGTATACCAGTACATTTATCGGCCCACAGCTTATACACAGTGCAGACATTAGCCCACAGCCGGTATAACAGCACATAAATTAGCCCTCAGCTGGTATACCAGCACACACATCGGCCCACAGCTTATACACAGTGTAGAAATGAGTCCACAGCTGGTATACCAGCACAGAAATTAGCCCACAGCTGGTATACCAGCACAAAAATTAGCCCACAGCTGGTATACCAGCACAGAAATTAGCCCACAGCTGGTATACCAGCACATACATCTTCCCACAGGTTCTATAACAGCATATAAATTCACCCACAGCACAGAAATCAGCACAGGCGACGGCACAGCTGGCACTGAGCTCACAGACACCCAGCTTCTATCTGGCACACAACCCGCATGCAGCTGCCTGCTGGCCAGCGCACGGGGCCGACGGCCAGCCGTCACGCAGCCGGCGCGTTCGCTCTCCTCTGTCAGCAGGGCTCCCAGATGAGGAGTACGCGGCTTAAAGAGGAACAAACTCAAACAAACGACTGCGGGGGGGGGGGGGGTTGGGCATGACACATCGCTCTGGCAACACGGCCCAAATCTGAGCCAATACTGACACAAGGCTCGTCATCATTAAGGGAGGTTCTAAAGACTCTACTGACTAACGCTATATGACACCGTAACGCGATGCGATTCATTCTGCAAATAGGCCATGTATTTAGCATCATTTTGTCATATTTCACTGTATTATTTATGTTTTCTCAGATCCTCCAGAGGTACACATCTCCCTCAGGTCCTCCACTTTACGGTCAAAGCAGATTTAGAGAAGCCCAGTAACGTGGCACCAAACGAAGTGAGTAATAATTGACCGCCTCATCATATCTAAGAGTCACTATTCATCAGTGGAGGTACTATGCAAAGATTCAGGAGCATAGAGGGTTACCTTCAGATAACCCCATATGCAGTAATCTCAGAAGAACAAAAGCCTTGTCCAGCAGCCAGGTACTATCAAGTCACTGGACACCAAGCCAAAAACAAAATGCAGGAAGTGTCTAATGCACAACACGTCTTAATGAAACCCCCTTCAAATGTGTATCTGCTGTATGAAACTATTCCAATGAATTTAAGATAAAAACACATTTCACTCACTAAGCAGAAGTGGTAATGTTTTAGCACCAGTTGGTCACTTTAATAGACTTATTCCAGGACCGGTATCTGGGTAGGGAGCCTACACAAGCCCCGTAGAAATCTGGTTTAGAAACACACCCGTGTGCAGCAACTGTCATGTCACACACAGAGTTAGCTTTGGCACTCCTAGCCAGAGGTTACCAAAAAAACAGGAAAATTAATTACCTATGGCCACCATCTGTCTAATCCAACTGTTTACACACAGAAATGAGGAGTCTGTCATCCAACTCCCTTTTCACAATGAAAATGAAGCCATGCTATTATGAAAACAAGCATAGACTGTTTCAGAACATGAGCAATTCTGCAATGACCAGTAAAAACCATTATATTTACACTGCATATAAACGTACGGACTAAAAAGGCTGGACAAAGAACAGAAACACCAAGTTTTATATATGTCACATAACTGGAGTCATATCATAAACCTCTAACATAAAGTTACACAAAAGACGGTATCCTAGGAGGTGTAAGAGTGTAATATACAGTATAGTGCTGCAAGTAGCGCATGTATTTGATGGGATAATGTTAAAGGGAACATACATAGGGATATTTAATCCAGAATAACTGCTCAGAGCACCAGGTTTTGCTAAAGGTGAGTTGGCAGCCTATGGTGGAAGTAAATACCCATTGTCTATGGTGGAAAGGGACTCTCCATTACCTATTGGTGGAAGGTAAAGGTGACTTGCCATTATCTATGGTAGAAGCTGAAAGTAAATCCCCAGTATCTCCCCAGTGTCTATGGTGTAAGGTGAAAGTAACTCCTCAGTATCTATGGTAGAAGCTGAAAGTAAATCCCCAGTATCTCCCCAGTGTCTATGGTGTAAGGTGAAAGTAACTCCTCAGTATCTATGGTAGAAGCTGAAAGTAAATCCCCAGTATCTCCCCAGTGTCTATGGTGTAAGGTGAAAGTAACTCCCCAGTATCTATGGTGGAAGGTTAAAGTAACTCCCCAGTATCTATGGTGGAAGGTGAAAGTAACTCTGCAGTATCTATGGTGGAAGGTGAGGGTGACTTCCTATTGCAAGGAGTACATTCCACCTGTGGACAGTCAGAGTAGATAAGATAAGCGACCAAAAAGAGCGACAGCTTCAAGAACAAATGACCAGGGGACCAGAAGTTGCGAAGCTGGCTGGCTTGGCAGGACAGCAAGGTTCTGCAATCGATTGCAGGGTGAGAGGGTGCAGGCCCTCTTGCCACCCTGTATGCCAGGGTCAGGGACTGGTATTGCACACAAGCTACAGCTGGTAAACTGTGGTGGGAGATGTAGAGAGGCCCAACATGAGAGTACTTTGACATTGGGATGTGCATACAGCCACAAAATGCCAGAAAGGCCCTCAACACACTTCACAGGGATTAAGTCTATCATGAAAGTGCTTGACCATGAGTGACAGTTTTTTCTCTCGGGTAGCAAAGACTCATCTTACTCAGGGACAGCTGTTCTTAAGGCCAGACTCTGATCAAGTGCATCTGTGCCCTCTCCTAATCAGAGGGAATATCTGTAGAAAAAAAAATCCTCCACACCTCGCCTATCCACCCTGCACCCCGCCCCCCACTCCCAATCCCTGCCTCAGAAACCACATAGCCAATCAGCTTGTGCTACGCGTTTACAAGGAACACCTCATGAGACCCCAGTAAAAAGATTTCCACAGTCTGCATTACTGAGAATTAACAGGAAGCACAGTAAACATACTTTCACGGGAAACATACTTTAATATTATCGTGATTTATTGTCTTTATTGGGCCGTTCAGACTGGGAATAGGGGCTGGGGGAAATGGTGGGCAGGGCTGAAGATGTGGGTTTATTCTACCCCCCTCATTCACCCTCCACTGCCATTGTCTGGATCAATAGCCCACGGCAGGGCTGGGACTGCTCACTTGCCTCTTATAGATTAAATGCAGCCAGTAAAAGAGGTTTTCCTCTCATTGATCTGCAGTCCCAGGGGTGTGCTTTTTCCAATCACAGGGGGTGGAGACGACAGAGACTCACTGGCCAATCAGAGCTCTCCTTTCCAGTGAGGCAGCTACACACAGTCCAGAGCAATAAACCAGTTAATGTTAAGAAAGACAGCACAGAAGGATTACTTCAGCCAAGAGGTAGTTCTATATAAAAAGGTGCGCAAATTTATGGAAGATTAGTGGTAAAAGGTATTTTAATGGTGAAGATCAAGGAATTCCTGTGGTGTGTATGTGGAACTTCCTGCAAAACTCATAACTGGTCAGGTTGGCACAGCCTCTTTGCCGGTGAACTGAGTGAGAACTAAGATCGCAGGCAGCAACAGACCAGAGGGGGCGCTGTTGAATGCCGAGGCAAGACGGCTTATCAACTCAGAGACTCCTGGCAACGGTCAGCACTGGCATAATAAAATTCAACAGCGCACCACCACTCAGACGCCCAGGAGGTTTTCAACAGGAAGGGAAGCCATTTTAACTCAATTACATCCACTGGTTCAACAACATATCCACTGGCCAGAGAGAGAGCGAGAGCGAAGGAAAGAGAGATAGAGAGAGCATGAGAGCAAGAGAGAGAGAGAGAAAGAGAGAAAGAGCCTTCCTGCCCCAGAGACACACACACTGGCGTGGCTGTTGCCAGGTGGTGAGGGTTTTTAACGGCGTGCTGGTTTGATGCGGAGGCTCCGATTACCACACACACGGTGGGCTCTCTCTTCCCTGGGCCTGTAATGTGAACTCCAGTGAGCCTTCTGCCACGGTTCGGCACGGCCGCGTCCGTCTCCGCGGTTTCCGCGCCGAAGCGCTCGGCTTCATTTCAGACGCCATGCGGCGTCTCCCGCGGCCGAGCGCAGCCGGCGGGTCGCTCCCGCGGCCGAAACCGCGCAGGCGGACACGGGCGCGGGGATCCACGGCCGCCCGGAGAGCCCCGACGCTCCGGAGATGGCGGCGGGAATGCAGAAGAGCAGGCAACGACAGAAAAAACCCCCCGTACCTCTGACACGAGCCCGACCGCGCGTCGGTTTTACCCGCTAAGCTAACCGCGAGAGCTTCGCTGGGGACACGCTCAGATCCTCCAGCGCTCATGAAAAAAGCATCCGACTCCACTCAAACGGCCATCTGGTTCTAGCGCCTACTCGCAGCAAGAAAGGAAAAAAAACCGGTCGCTCCCATTTTCAAATCCCTGTGCATTTTGTCTAATTAAATATGGAGGAGCTCGGCTCTGCTGGGAAAGACGGTATCTTACTGTATCTGTCAGAAGGAAATGACATGCGCGACAGCACTTAGGCAGCTGGCCATTCAGAAGGGACTTGAATCTCGAAGCCACTCATGAACGCAACAGAACGGACCGATGCAAATGGACTGATGAGAAACGGGCCAATGAGAGCAGGCCAGGCCAAAGAAAATGGGCCAATGAGAAACGCACATGACATAGATAGAGAGAATTGAAGCCTGTAAACTTCTGGTTACGTGGCCAGTTCCTTATCCAGTACGAGAGGAACACCACAGCCTCTCCACAAGAAAACGGGGAACAGAGTCGCTGTGTGCCTCGCCCTTTCCTCTCCTTCCTCCTGTCACCTGATGTCTAACAGACTGAACAAAATTATATATAACACTCCTTCCTTAACATTTTAATATCGGGATCCAAATTAGAAGTGTAGTACCTTTCAGGAACCCATCAGATACACATACCAGCATAGCGTAGAGGCCTGAAGACTCAATCCAGAACCCACCTCACACCATACACTCCTGCAACCATTTGGGTGCCGTCCCATAATTTAATAAACACTGATACATGACAACAATACACATAATGTTTAACAGTCTAGAAATGCAACTCTGAGAACAGGGTGACATATACTGAGTCCAGTGATGGACATGTATGTTTCCCATAAGCCGGCCAGAGGAGGATGGGTTTCCCACTTGAGCCTGGTTCCTTACGAGGTTTCTTCCCATCTGCCACAGGGAGTTTTTTTCTTGCCACTGTTGCTTTAGTCTTGCTCCTGTGGGAGTTTAGGCCAGGGTTGTCAGTGAAGTGTATTGTGACAATTGCTGTGAAATATGCAATATTAATAAAATTTGATTGATTTGAAGTCCACAGACCCTGCAGGCATTTGAATTCTCCAGTCAGTTAACCACTAATTTACACCTGGTGCTGGAACAGGAACTCCTGTCAAGACAGCGATGTCCTGTAAGAGGTTCAGGAAGGTGTAGACCAGGGATCAGCAACTCACGGTCCTCGAGGGCCGAGAACTGCTGGTTTTCCACCCTCCCTTTGCCTGGGAGTCAGGTGTGAAGACAGTCTGGCCAATCAGTAGCACTAATTACCCGGGAGAAAAGAAAACCAAGGCTGGATTTGGATTCGAGGGCCAGAGTTGATGATCCCTGGTGTAGACAGAATACCTTTCTGTCTGGGCTCAAGACCGGGCTAACAGCTCATCTTCAGATTCGCCGTGTGTAAAAAGTGCACTTTGTGTAAAAAAAGGCCCGGTTGGGTAAATACAGGCACAGGTGACAGGTGCTTCAGAGTTCTGAAGGACTTGCGCTAGCGCACCCTGTTCCCACATTACCTGCCTGCCCATTTTCAGTAAATACCTCTTTCGGCTCTGCACAGGCGGCTAACGCTATTTCGGTAATGGTTTAGAGGAACGGAGGGTGCTAAAGCAGGCTTAAACAATGCCGTCGTTTGGCAAAAATAGGACAAGTCGTGCCGAGGGTGAATGATGTGGTTCAACTCTCAGCAGATAACGGAACTGTCGGCTACAGGTCCCATATATAAATACCCAGAGCTGCAGCCTCCCCCCCCCAAACCTCAGCTACAGGCCCCTAAAAACCTTTAGCAAAAAACCCTAAGCAATGAAATACAGACCAAACTCTCGACTACAGGCTTAAAATGCTCATCTCCAAGCACCTAAAACCCTGAAACACGTCACAAAACCTTTAGCTACAGATCCTAAACACTCAACTACGAACCACCCAAAAACCCTGGAGACCCAAAACACTCAACTACAAGCACCCCAAACTCTCATCTACTGGCCTGAAACACTCAACTCTAAGCATTCAAAAACCCTGAGCAACAGGCTCCAAAAACCCTTAGCTACAGCTCCTAAACACTCAACTCAAAACCCTCCAAAGCTCTCTACAAAATCTATAAAACCTCAGCTATGGGATCCCAAAACCCTGCATAACCCCAGACTCCACCACCACCACCCCCCCAACCCCTCCTTTTGACTAGAGAATTTTTAACTCCCAACTTCAGGAACTAAGTTCCCGATGAACCGGTTTCTTTAAAAAAAAAATCATAATCAGAGCGCAGTAGGGGAAGACTTCAGGGAACACGGTAAAAGCTCCTTTCAGGCCCTTAGAAACACACGGCTCAGAAGCACTGACGCTCACACAGACCCTCTAAATCACCAGCGTCCACTTCGTCCTGACAAAGCGCATTACACACATATCTCACCCATGATAAGGCTGTCTGCTTATTACTTAATGTATAACAACAATAATAAAATAATATATCCATATCTCTCTGTCTGTTTTGTGCATATTAGCCACAAGTGTTAATAATAGCTGTTGTAAATATTTGATTTTCCCCTCTGAGATGGAAAGGTTGACAGGAATACTGGGATAAGTATTTCCACAGTAATACTGGAATCAATAAGAGCAAATAACTGGACACATGGACTATACACACAGAAACAGTCTCTACACAGTTCCTTACAGCTCCAGTCTAATCTCTCTGTCCTGCATGCAGGTACAGCTCCAGTCTAATCTCTCTATCCTGCATGCAGGTACAGCTCCAGTCTAATCTCTCTGTCCTGTATGCAGGTCCAGCTCCAGTCTAATCTCTCGGGCCTGTATGCAGGTCCAGCTCCAGTCTAATCTCTCTATTTGCATGCAGGTCCAGCTCCAGTCTAATCTCTCTATTTGCATGCAGGTACAGCTCCAGTCTAATCTCTCTATCCTGCATGCAGGTACAGCTCCAGTCTAATCTCTCTGTCCTGCATGCAGGTGCAGCTCCAGTCTAATCTCTCTGTCCTGCATGAAGGTCTAGCTCCAGTCTAATCTCTCTGTCCTGCATGCAGGCACAGATCCAGTCTAATCTCTCTGTCCTGGATGTAGGGGCAGCAGGAGCACTGAGGCTTGAGCAGAGGGACCCAGTCAGATTTTTATTCCCCTGCCCTTCCTCTGGCCCAAACCCACTCAGACGTGAACAATGCACTTTTCTTCCGCGGCGTGCGCTAACCACCCACCCCCCCCCCCCCCCCCCCCCCCCCCCCCCCCCCACTTACATGGGTACCGTAATCCAGAGGAGGGGAAGGACAGGGTCGGTGACAGGCCTCGTGGGATCAGCGGCCTGTCAGCCCAAGATGAGGACAGCGAGGGCGGGCAGGAACGGCACAGAGCTGTGAGTGTTTACTCCGGGGAGACAGAGACCTGAATGCACCCCGTTAGTCACACGGCCATCAGAAAAAAACCACTCCCGTCTTGTTTTGGTTCGCCAGGCACGCATCGCCGCCTGACATCGCCGCCTGACATCCAGGTCAGCCTGCGGCACACCAGCATCCTGCCTTGGCCGTTCTGAAGGCCGTTCTGAAGCTCATTGGACAGGAGCATTCCAGACCATTATGAGGCCATCTCCGTAACATCCAATAGAGATGCTAATTTCTTCATCTGCCAATAAAGGGCCTGTCCGGATAACCATCCAGGTCAGCCTGGAACACACAAGCATCCTGCCTTGGTGCTTTTGAAGATGCTCATTGGACAGGAGCATTCTAGACCATTATGAGGCCATCTCCGTAACATCCAATAGGGATGCTAATTTCTTCATCTGCCAATAAAGGGCCCGTCCGGATAACCATCCAGGTCAGCCTGGAGCACACAAGCACCCTGCCTTGGTGCTTTTGAAGGTGCTCATTGGACAGTAGTATTCTAGGCCATTATGAGGCAATCTTCATAACATCCAATCGGTATGCAAATTTATTGATCTGCCAAAAAAAAGGGCCCATCTGGATAACCACAGGGTTCACAAGCAGGTGATATGCTCAGAGTTCTCAGACCACCACTTAATTTAATTCCTCTGAAGTTAATTAAGTGTGAAATAATTCCCTTTCGACAGGATTATGCTAATGACAGCATCAGCTGGCAACGTTTCTAAACTGCCTTTTGAAGACTTTCCTGTAAAGGCCCGTTGCTGTTTTTTCCTTTTTTAATCTGAATTTGGCTGAATCTAGCAAATCGAACATTTGGCGTGAGTGTGTGCTGGTTTGCGTTGTTTCAAACGAGTGATCCGTGATTCTGAACATGGTTCCAATTAAAAACTTGAAACCATAAAAAAGCACATTGGGAAAAGAAGTCATCGTGCTCCGCCCTGCTCAACCAGGTCAGGCGCTAATTTTCTTCGCTTTATTAAATAAGGACCTGCTATCAAACTTCTCTCAGCGGCTCTTCTTTGAAGGCAAATTTGTAGACCTGTCCAAAAGGAACAAGGCACTAATTCTCAAATGAGCTGCTGAGCAGTTGAGTATAGCATGAAAATACCGCAGGACCGTATTTCATTCATGACTTTTCAGAACCGAAAGTAGGAACAGAAGAGGCGGAAATGTTTTAGTTCGGAAAAATCTCCTTCGGTGTAGGGATGAGGGTGGGAGTATAGACATTGCGTCACCTGCATGAATTCACACGTGAGTTATTCCGGTCTGAGAAAACGTCTGCTTCCCTGGACAACTGAAGCACACACACAGCTAATTGAAAGTCGGCCTACAGATCGAAATCACAGCCGTTAAGTGATAGCGCCGAACCCTACGATTGTGGGCCATCTATGACCGAGGAGTCTTGGCTAATAGCCTGTGCTGTTTGTTTCGTCTAACTGTTTATTATCTGCCCAGCAACAGCCCCATTGAGACTTGCCAGATCATGGATTAACATGTCAGTTAAATATCTTCCTTTTGAATATATCAATAATACATTCGACAGCAATTGCATCTACTCGGGCAAGAACAAAAAGGACTGATGGAGCATCTAGTACCATGCAGTGGCTAACAGCCATAGAAGCTAATCCAGATCTTACAACTGGAACATTCTGCCCAAGAGCATATTTTACGAGACGCCAAGCTTTCGGGCTTAACCATCATATATTGGTATCATTTTATGACGCATTTCTCAAACATTACCCAATGAGTTCACGCTATGAAAGGCACAGAACATATTTTCGAGAACCTGTTGTGCACTTGGCAGAATTCACAATAGAATAAGGGTATACAACCTCAGGAACAAACCCTTAAGTGTACTGTGGGTGTACCTTAAAATACTAAGGAAAATAAATAACTAAAAACAAGCTGCAACAACAAGAAGAACATCCACAATAACAACACATCTTCATCAACAACAACAACAACTTATTATTATTATTATTATTATTATTATTATTATTAGTTATCATTGTTGTTGTTATTATTATTATTAGTAGTAGTATTATTACTATCATTATTATTATTATTATTATTATTATTATTATTATTATTATTATTATTATATAAAACAATAGTCCTTTCAAGTACTGCATATATAAAGAACAGAACACAGAGTACTTCTGTGTTAATAAATAATGTCAGGAAGAACAGAGTGTTTGATGTCTCTGCTGTCTGAATGCATGTTCCCTCCAGTGTTCTCAAAGGGCTTTTCATACGAGGACAGGAGCAATGCTGAGAGACAAACCGCTCCTGAAACGGGCAGCCGCTCACTCAGCGCACACGCTCTTCGGAGAGACGACCACAGACCGCTCCGCCACCGTGGCGAGACGACCACAGACCGCTCCATCACCGGGGCGAGACGACCACAGACCGCTCCATCACCGGGGCGACGAGACGACCACAGACCGCTCCATCACCGGGGCGACCACAGACCGCTACACCACCGGGGCCAGACGACCACAGACCGCTCCGTCACCGGGGCGAGACGACCACAGACCGCTCCATCACCGGGGAGACGACCACAGACCGCTCCATCACCGGGGCGAGACGACCACAGACCGCTCCATCACCGGGGAGAGACGACCACAGACCGCTCCATCACCGGGGCGAGACGACCACAGACCGCTCCATCACCGGGGCGAGACGACCACAGACCGCTCCATCACCGGGGCGAGATGACCACAGACCGCTCCATCGCCGGGGCGAGACGAGGCGGACCACCCTCGACACCGAGCGCCAAATACAGCCGCGCTTTCTCACCGCGGTTATACAACGATAGCGGGATTACCGCCACGGGTTGAAAGGCAGCCACGCATTAGAGCGCTCCAGACACGCGCACAAAAACATGAGATTTTATTAAGATAACAGGCTATTGGTTAGGACAAAAAAAATGCAATTTTATTCAATTACCCCCTTGGCAGAGAATCTATCGCAAGATATAGTGAGACCTGAAGATGCTTAATGGAACCATTTGTGCTTTCGCACTCTACCCCCCCCTCCCCTTCCCTCCCCCCCCCCCCCCCCCTCCCTCTCCCTCTCTCCCCCTCCCCCTTCCCCCTTTCCTTTATCCTTTAATAGCCTCCCTTTTTCTCCGGAGTTTTATCACTAGCTGAATCTGTCATGGTTTAACCCTGCAACAGCGGAGTCCCCAAGTCCCAATCACAATAATGAGGCTCTGGAGAAAACCCAACATGCAGCTATTCATTTACACCTATGAATATTTACCTGAATGGAGTCAAGAGGGTTTAACATTTTGGCCCTCACACTGAAGGATACGTATCCATTATATTAATAATACATTTAGCCATTTGTTCACAAAGTGTGGTCCAAATTAATATGCAACTAACTGTTACAGGTAGGTTGCCAAGAAAAAAAAAAAAAAAAAAACACAAAAAATAGGCAAACCAATAAATCCACACAAAATGAATGTGGTTATCTGTGACCACGGCAAATTATAAGGATATGTGCATGAGAACTTACACACACATACACACACAAGCAGATGCGCACGCACACACACACACACTCATGCACACACACACATACTGAATCCTCAATTAAAAGTAAAATGATAGCCACTCAGTGATTCAGGTCCATGCCATGATGTCTAAGAGTTCCCTCTGTGCATTTCTCCTGCAAACCCTGCGAAGCTGCCGCGGTGTGTAAGTGACTTGTGAGTCCCTTCACAGGTGACTGTGAGCCCTGTGAGTACAAGTGGAGGATCCACAAAACCCACGTGAATCAGAGTTCTCTGCTGAAGTAAGTAAGCGGCCAATGGGAGCCCACGATCAGTCAGAGTGAGGGTAATGGTGGATTGAAGGTCCCAGTAGCATCTGATGTTAATGGTGCAGTTTCCGTTCAATGGCCAGAAATGATAGCTCGGGAGCCAGGCCCACGTAATGTTAGGACAGCACAGAGCCTAAAGGGCCTGGCAAAGCTCCTCATTCCCTGCCAGTGAAACTCATTCTACAGGGCAATACTTGTTCCAAAAGGCAGTCAGGCACTCTGGTTGGTTAAATCTTCTCCCCCCCCCCCCCCCCAGGGGGACAAGATCTCTCACTAGCGAACATTCATGTCACATTTAGCAGGCACACTTACTGTAGCAACTTGCACTATTTTTTTTTACACAGTATCCATTCACACAGCTGGATATTCACTGAGGCAGCGCAGGTTAAGTACCTCGCTCAAGGGTACAACACCAGCACCCTACCTGGGAATCGAACCCGCAACTTCTGGGACACGAGCTCAGTTCTGTCACAGTTACACTAACCTGCCTCCCTTGGAACAAGCTGTTGGGTTAGAGAGCGAGAGAGAGAGAAACAGAACGAGCTTGCGATTTAGAGAAAGGGCACGCGAGAGAGAGAGAGAGAGGGAGAAAGAGAACGAGCCCGCGATTTAGAGAGAGAGCGCGGGAGACAGAGGGAGGAAGAGGACGAGCGAAGGAAGCCGACTCCGAGCGGCGAGTTAATCGATGGAGCGGCGAGGCCAGGCGCCACGGCGACCCCGGGATTAATAGGAATCCAGCCGGCCCGACAGACAAACAGCGCAACTTTACAGCAGTCTCCACAACAGAATGATCACACCACAATGAGGAGGGGCAGGAGGCAGGGCAGGGGGGAGGCGGGCAGGGTGATTTAGTGAAGGGAAAATCCAATATGGTTCTGGCCCAGGAACAGGCTCCCCAGACCCCTGCTGGAGAGAGGGGGGGGGGGGGGGGTGGTGGGGGGGGGGGGGGGGGTGCCAACCAATCAGCCGCTCCGCCCGTCACGGTTCCCCGGGCGACGCGCTAGGGGACGGTGTTAACACAGCCGGCCGGCGCGAGGAAAAAAAGCCGGCCCAAAAAAAACTGTCAAAAAGCCCGCTCGGATCAAACTGCTTCAGAAACTTTGAGGGAAGAGGAAAAAAAAAAAATGCTCGGCTCGTGTAAGCGAGGGAAACGCTCCGCGGCGGATAAATTCAGGTTCTGGCACCTCCGACCCGCCGGGTCCTCAGAGCTGCGATGCCTTTTCGCGCTGGCGTAGGAAAGGCGGAGGCGTCGCAGCGGAGGCGAGACTAACGGTAGCGCGGCGCTAACCGCGCCGGCCGACCGACTTCCTTTAGGCCGCGAGCTGAAGCGCCGCGAAACGTTTCTCCAACTTCCACGCCACGGCCTACGAGAATCGAGGCCTCGCTGACACGGGGGGATGGGGTTACCCAGAATGCTCCTGTACTACCCAAAACTGGCCAATCACCGGAAACTTTTAAATCTAAAATGTCCTTCATCACACACCGGTAATTAAAACGTACTCTAAAAGTGAAAAGGTTTCAAACATAGAACGTGAACTATCCCTTTAAAAACCACGAGGTAAGGTTGCAAGGGTGGTGACACAACAATGGTGAGGGGATAAAAAACTAGCATGTGCAACAATTTAACATAATCAGACTGTATTGCGATAAGTGACGGCTGCTAAGTCAGCAGAAACCTTGAGGCAGCAGAAAACCTCCCCTTAAACTTCCCCTTCCCCTTATTGGTCTCGACTTGTTTTCAATAATATTCCTTGATTAACAATTCAGCGATTAAGTCACAAAATACTCATCATCACTCACTGATCTGATACCATCAGATGTAGCCAATTCTCCTAAATTAGGCTAGGCGAGAAATAAAATTATTTTTATCTGCATCGCAAAATTGCGCACACTTCTGTTCACATTATTAAAAATTTTGCATGCGCGTACTCTTCTTTTTACGCATTCATACTCAGAGAATATTCACGACAAAGATCAGCAATACACATATTTTGTGATTTAAGTGATCTTGAAGCGCAAATTTTGTTAGATAACTTCCGCAGCAGTTAACAGACTGGTGCATCTTTTTTCGTTGAGTGTACTAAGTGAATAAATTGATTTTTCTAAACTGACTGTATTATTTAATCTCCCTAACATGACGTGAAGAAAGAAGCTGTGTGTTTACCTGCAAATTATTCAGGCGGTTGGCAAGCTTGTTAATCAAGGAAAATGACTGAAAACAGGTCAAGACCAACAAACAGTTTAAGGTGAAATTTTCTGCCTCCTCAATTTACAGCTCAGCAGCTGCCACTGATTACCATAAGAAATTGCAACGCGTTACATCTCAAGAAATATTAATAGATAGCCCTGCCAATATTTTTTTTTCCCAGCAGAATTTTACGCTGGTTTTAAAGTCAAGTGAAGCACTGCGGAGCCATGGAGGAATCAGAGAAAGAGAAACATCTTAATCCCTCAGTTTTACAATAAAACTAATAATTCCTTCAGAAGTACGAGTCGCGTACATGTAGGGCCACAGCACAAGTTCAGCACTAACAAGCAGCGGGTAGCACCTCACCACTCTGACAGAGTGCATATGAGTCCAATAGGGACCATTCAGTACGTACACTGCAAGAGCTGATTTAACACTGTAAGAGCTGATTTTACTGTGCCTGACTTACATTACATTACAGGCATTTATCAGACGCTCTTATCCAGAGCGACTCACAAAACCTTTGACATTGCATCCATTTATGCAGCTGGATATATATACACACTGAAGCAAGGCAGGTTAAGTACCTTGCTCAATGGTTACAACAGGCAGTGTCTTACCTGGGAATTGAACATGTGACCTCAAGGTCACAAGACCAGCTCCTCACCCATTATACTACACTGCCACGTTACACTACACCGAGAGCGGATGTGTTGAGGGGGTGGGGGTGTGCTGGGGTCAGCTGGTCTGCTGGAGGGGTGGGGCTTTGGAGAGGTGCAGACCGTTGCAGAATTCTCCATTAGGAATCTAACTGAAGGGAGGACAGAAACGCACCACGCCTGTCCCTCTGCCTCCGCCCCTCCCAAGCTCCACCCACCGAGCCGCCGGCATGACAATCGCCCTTCGGCCCCTCCCCCTGCGCTCACCCGAAACCCAGCGTGGCTGTGGCAGAAGCCCACTAACAGCTGGAGGGGAAATGGGGTGGAAAACACCCTCCGCCACCCCTTTCCCCCAGGTACTCTTCCAGAACAGAACCTCCCCTCCCCCCCCCAATACCCTGACCCTGCTATCGCTATCCACTGTACTGCCAGTCTCTACAGGTGACGATGGCGTCCGCTTAATCTGCTTTTAATTATCCTCTTCGCTGAAGGCTCTCATCGCTCGTTATGCTGGGGGTGGGGGGGGGGGGGGGGGGGGTCTCCAGGGGGAGGAGCCGAACTGAAAGGAGAAAGTCAGGGAGACGAGTGAAGGTGGACGGCGGCCAGTCCAAACGGGGGGGGGGGGGGGGGGGGGGGGGGGATCTCCACTCGGCACCGCACAGCCCGAGCGCATTCAGGAAGAGAGCGATGCCGGCAGGGCATCCCAACGCCGCTAACGTCGGGTCAAGCGGCCGATTAGCGCCCCGCTAACGTCTAAACGCCAATCAATCTCCGCAGGCCCACCGAGCCCAGTGTGAGCGAAGGAGCATCCCGCCCGCCTCTCGAGTGGCATGTCTGTGAGCCAATCGGAATCCAGTATCAGCCCAAGCGGTTATGTAAGCGTGCAAGCGGTTCTGTTTTGCTTTTACCATGGCAGCTAGGGGCACTGGTCATATTGATCGGGTGTTGACCTTTCCGATGAAGGAGTCTGAGGAATCTGAGGAGTTCACAGCCCTGTTTGCTCATTCCTTCACCCGAATCTCTCCCCCCCTCTCCCCCCCCTCTTTCCGCGACTCCAGCCAGCCGGCCAGCGGGGAACCGGGCAGCCTGGGCCGACCTTCATCAGCGCCGCCGTGACTGCAATGCTAACGGCGAGCCTCGCCTACGCGCCGAGGAGCATGCAGAACAGCACACTCATCACAGACTGAGAGAGAGAGAGAGGGAGAGAGAGAGAGAGAGAGAGAGAGAGACAGAGGGAGAGAGAGGGGGAGAGAGAGAGAGACATAAAGAGAGACAGAGGGAGAGAGAGGGGGAGGAAGAGAGAGAGGTAGGGAGAGATCGAGAGAGAATGAGAGAGAGAGGGAAGGAGGGAGGGGGAGAGAGAGAGAGAGAGAGAGAGAGGAGGGAGAGAGAGAGAGAGAGAGAGAGAGAGATCGAGAGAGAGAGAGAGAGAATATCACAGGCAAAGCCAACACTGATGAGCAGTGCTTGGACCCAACCCAAAACAAAAGCTCAAACTGCATGGGGCCGGATTAACCCCCGTTCCTCCTCCGGAAGAGGGACACGGCAGCTCCCGGCCTTCCAGGGTCCCATCAGAGACGGGATCTCGGCTCCTTCCTCATTAACGTGCCGGAGATCATCTCATCTCCATCAACAAACATTTTTACAGCAGAAAGAACAAAAACAACAACCAGCCCAGCAAACAACTCTCTTCAGGTCTAATAACGACATAAACCTGCATCACGGTTAGCGATTTAATCCTCTGGGGCTTTTCTCTTTTCAATTCAACACCTCAGAATTAAGAGGGAGTGACAAAGGAGATTAGAGAAGGCAAACTGTGACAAACACTAGCTCTCCGTGATTATCTTCCCAGCAATATCGCCAATGATGTCATCTTCAAAGCAATATCGCCCCGATATCATATTCAAGCTAATAACGCCACGGAAATCACCTAACCAGCATCGCCATTGACATCATCGTCTGATAAATATCACCGCCGATGCTATCTTCTAAGCAGCGACGCCGCCGATGCTATCGTCTAACCAGCATCGCCACGGACATCGTGTTCTGAGTCGTGCGGCGCTGATGTAATCTCCTCGCCGACGGCACCGCTGGCAGCGCGCGAGAATCAACGCGGCCGCTCAAGGAGTTAGCGAGAAACGTTTTCAAACCGCTACGCTAACTGAGCGGCGGGTGGCGGCTGCGGACGCGGGCGGCGTAAGGGGCACCTGCGCCGGCGGCCTCCCCTTTCATCCTTTCAGCGAGGGCCTTGAAAAGGCGACGGCGACGGCGACGGGAATAAACAGGAAGAGATGAAAGGAGGAGGGGAGAAAAAAAAAAACGATCAGTGGCGGTAGCGAGACGCGCAGCGCGCCAGTCGAACGGGTTCCGTCCGCCAGACGGACTGGGGGGGGTGGGGGGGGGGGTGGGGGGGGGGGGGGGAGAGAACGCGGCGGAAAGAGAGACGCAGGAAATGAGACCTGGGCTGAACCGCGGAACAGCCTCGCGGGCGGATGAGCAGCGTTAGCGCGACGCCAAGAAAGGAGACGTGTCAGGCGGGCGGACGTGGCGACGTTTCACAGTCACTGCCAGCCTTTCGTAGTTACACACTGTGAAACAGAGCCCCAATGGAGGCGTACTGGAGACTCTGTGCCGCTACCCTTCACAGTCATACAATCAGAAACAGAGCCCCAATGGAGGCGTACTGGAGACTCTGTGCCGCTACCCTTCAAAGTCATACAATCAGAAACAGAGCCCCAATGGAGGCGTGTTGGAGACTCTGTGCCGCTACCCTTCACAGTCATACAATCAGAAACAGAGCCCCAATGGAGGTGTACTGGAGACACAACGGCTCTTACCTTTCATCCCGAACTTGGAGCGTCTGCCATATTTGTTGATGAGGACAAAAAGTACGAGGAGAAGCACGCACGCAAACCCGGCAAGTCCGACCGCGATGGACACCTGAGTGAAAGAGAGAGAGGAGGAGCCCCGTTAGCAAAACAACCACCCCCCCCACAAAGCACTGCTCTTACTGCCACCCCAGCACTGAGGCAGGTAAGGCACTGATGCTGACAGATGTCGTGACCCCCCCCCCCCCCCAAGAGGAGAGCAGCCGTTCATCAAATCATGATCTAAAATATTTTAACCCTTTGAAACACCAGTGAAATTTGAATTTTCAACAAAGCGAGTCACCAACAAAAGTGTACAAGCATACGAAGAAAGAATTTTGCTCCGAACATGGGTGAAAACAGGTCATTCGAGCAGAGGGGGAAACGTGGGATATCGGATCTGCACAGGAACCAGCGAACGGGCCTCCCCATTCGCCCGGGAGACTGTTCAACGGAGGCTTTAATTAAAGCTTAGCTCCGCACTCTGCGCCAAGCAAACACAAACACGCTTTCAGACTGGGCTTGACCGTGTGAGACTGCGATTCTTTAGAAGGTGCTGACTTAGCCGCTGCTGGCTGTTTATTACCAACGTGAGCATCGAACCTCCAGTTACAGGCCTGCATTTTACACCAAGCAGGGATGGCTTTGCATCAGTCAGAACCTATTCAAACAGGAGGTTGCAAGTTTGAATCCCACGTGGGGTTCTGCTGTAACAAGTTATTCAGCATTACTTGTCTTTATCTTGTCCTTGTTCATGTTTAAACACATAAAAACGGTTTCTGTTGATCTCTTCTTTTTTTTTTTTTTTTTTTTTTTTTTACAAAACACATTTCAGTTGCAAATGAGATGCAACCAATGAAAAGCAGCACATGTTCAGTCAGCCTGCCAGCCATGGCGGGCTAATGCTTAGCTCAGATGGGAACTCAAGGGTAAATGTTAGCTCACATTTGTCACACTGCCTATGAGAAACAGCAAGTGAGACTTCCGGTCCTGTTTGCTGATTGACAAAATGGCTGAGTCCATGCAAAAATCTGCAATGTGCATTTATGATGTCATATGCCTCATCACCCTCTAATGCAAAATATCACTATTAGAGAGACTGAACCAACAACATTACGCAGCCTATTGCCTCTGTTAGGTAGCTATCAGAGGACAGCTACAAGGACAGTGTTTATAAAGTGACTTTTCATTGGTTGTAGGTATTACCAAGGAACAAATATATTTTAAAAACAACCTAAACAGCTGACTCACTTCAGTACTGGGTGCAGAAATGTTAGCTAGTGGCAGTACAAGCTTAGATGGCTAACGTTAGCAAAGTGACATTCTCTTGATATTCTGTTGCATTTCATTGTTCATTCACAATATATACATCCAGAGACTAAACACTCCAGCAGAATGGAGGCATTAATGAATAGCTTAATAAAATATTGGTTTAATGAAAAAGTGGCATTAATATTTCTTAAATGTAGTAACCTTTTTATAAAGGCAATAATGCACTTGACGCTGTGCTATATAGTGAATAAAGCCACAGTTAAAGGGGTTTGCATGTCGAAAACTTTTAACTATGACTGCTTCTGGGGCCTTGCGCATGATTAAGCTCTCTTTACAATTCAAACAGCGGCCATTTTAGGTGTTCTCTTTCTGCCATGCTGCATTCTGTATTCACTGCAGAAGCCCGTTTTAGTGCCCTGCCGCTCGAATGGGCTCCCAGCAGCCACACCACAGCTTAAGAGGTTTCCATTTTGTTATTTTGAAATGCATATTAAAAAGAACAATAAATAACAAAAAACAGATTCTTTGTTTACTGGCGCTGTCTGACGAATATATTATACGTAATTTTAATACGTAAAAAAAATGAAAATTTGATCATCGTCTTTCGAAAATTATTCAGCTAATGCGCATATTGATCAACGACTCGGATTAATATGTTAATCATTGCAGCCGTAATAATAAAACGTCTAGCTATGTAATAGTATAATAAGTGAACACATACGCAATGGGCACTGCCCAGTGTATGTTTTCCTTAATACGCAATTATATACTCCCAAGACCAGGCAATTCATTTTATCCCCCCTAGGGACCACGAGTCTCTGGTCTTAAGCACAGGAGCAATATATTCTACTGTGCTATAGCCTACACTACAAGGGACGTTCAATACAAACAAAATAAATAATATTTTGGAAAATATTTTAATCTAAGACACTTGTATTATGTCAAAAAATTGTATACTTTTTTATGCTGTTATATAATCTAGCTAACTATATAATTGTATACTAAGTAAACGTGGAAGCAATGTGCGTTGCCCTGGATACGGGACCTCAGAGCACATAAGTAATGGTAACAAAAAAAAAACTTTGAATGGTGCTATAGAGGCCGAACCCTTGCTTACACAGATGAGTGAGTGAGTATTATTGGAGGTGCTGTTGCCCTGGTTTGATAAGTCTTCTCATATTTTTGGACTGGTCCCATGAGACAGAGTAAGTGCAAGAAGAGCAGACAGGACTGACATGCTGTCAAACATCCACATCCACCATTTTAAATGGAGCTGCGGATCCGCGAGCCGGTTCGACAGCACACAGGAGGGAGGGCTGAAGTTTGGGTTCGAGCCCAGCGCAAGATCAGGGGTTTTGGTCCGAGAGAACGAAGGCGCCGGCAGGGGACCGCAGGGGACCGCGGTAGACCGGACGGTGTCCAAGTTTCGGTGTTCGAGAGAACCGAGACAGAAGAAGGGAGAGGCCGTCCGAGTTCTGGACGGGAGTTTTTGGGGTAAACGTCAGCGGGACGAGACACCGCCTTTATCTCGCGGTGACAGCGATGCCAGCCGCCGCCTTTCACGAAGACATCCCCCGCAGGAAACGGGGCGCGGAGCGCTCGCGTTTTCAGCACAAAGCCCCTTCCTCCCGAAACGGGTGCCAAGAAGCAATCAGCCAGCCCTGCTCTCGCCTACCTGAGGACCGGGAAATAAACTCCATCCCTTCGATTACGGCACAAAGCTAAGAGAAATTACATTTCTTAAAAAGCCGTAAATCACGGAGGCCGTGCGAGGGGGAACGGCTGACGGCAGATTCGAGGAGCGAGAAAGAGAGAAAGAGAGAGAGAGAGAGAGAGAGAGAGAGAGAGAGAGAGAGAGAGAGAGAGGAAAAAAGAAAGAAAGGCAAAGCGAGAGAAAAAATGAGCTAAAGGAACAGGAGATTAGACCTTTTTTCTTTTTCCCGAGAACATGTTGTTCGAGACCGCAGTCGATTAGGTGTGAAAGGTGCAAGGAGCTGTTCTAAACTGGACCCGTACACTCACCCCAAACGTGTCCTCGTCCGACTGGTGAGTTCCACTGAGAGGAGGTGTGGGTGATTCTGTGAGAGAGAGAGAGAGAGAGAGTGTGTGTGTGTGTGTGTGTGTGTGTGAGTGTGTGTGAGAGAGAGAGTGAGAGAGAGAGTGAGTGTGTGTGTGTGTGAGAGAGAGTGTGTGTGTGTGTGTGTGTGTGTGAGAGAGAGAGTGTGTGTGTGTGTGGTGTGAGAGAGAGAGTGTGTGTGTGTGAGAGAGAGAGTGAGTGTGTGTGTGTGTGTGTGAGAGAGAGGGAGAGAGAGTGAGTCAGTGTGTGTGTAAGAGAAAGAGAGAGAGTGTGTGTGAGTGTGTGTGTGAGAGAGAGAGGGAGAGAGAGAGAGAGAGAGTGTGTGTGTATGAGAGAGAGAGAGGAGGAAGACAGAGAGAGAGAGAGAAAGAGGAGGAAGACAGAGATTAGCATTCTCGTTCAGCACACACAGGACCACAGTCTGCCCTTCAGGCATCAGCCACGTCTGGCGGTTCATGCTTCAGCCAATTCTGGGCGAATAATTTTTTTCTTAAACATTTTTTTCACAGATATACGCTGAACAGGAAACCATGGAGTGCAAGGACAAAGCAAGAACAACTCTGAATGTTTAAAAATAATGTTTCATCATCTCACGTGGCGCACGCTGAATGTGCTTATTGTGTATTTATGACAAACATAAGCCACACGTCATGCCTACACAAGGACAAGGCCCATTTCATATTCCACTCCAGAACATGGCTGACATAACATGTGACCAAGGCAAGGACTGGGGGCTTTTCACAGGAAGGGTACAGCTAATAGTAGAGATAGCTAAATCACTGATCTTACATGCGCGCGCGCACACACACACACACACACAGAAACACCCAAACACACACACGCACACCCACACACACACACACAGGCGCACACTCACTCTCTCTCTCACACACACACACATAATTATCTTCAGCATTCAATACAGGGACTGACATTTGCAATACAGCGATTTTGCACTTGATCAGAGAGTAATTGCGCTCCAGTTAACTGGTCTGCGCTGGATGAAGTGCCGTTGGCATGGTGATGGAGCGTGGCAAATCGCATCTCGGCAGCGCACTGTGACCTTCCAATCCCGGCCCATCACACTTCCCCTACCTCCAGGGGCGGCACGGATGACTCACAAACGTCCCCTCCCCCCCCCCCTTTTTTTTTTTTACCTATAGCGTTTAATATTTATGCACGTCCAATAAAAAGAACTGGACAATGCTGTATAATGCAGCTATTCACACGTTATGCAATATTTATAACCGTGCCAAACTCTGATAAGTGTCACTGATAAGCAGTGCATTATTCTAGCTGCCAAAGCCATAAATAATATAATCCCTGTGTCATATTTACTCAGTATTCCTGTGGATATCAAGCTGGACGGTGATGTGTGTGTGTGGGGTCGGGGGGGGCGCACGGGTGCGTACCTTCGTCGTCGAACGGGGCGTGCAGGAAGTGGCCGTACACGGTCCGGGTGGCGGTGCCGAGGGAGTTGCTGGCCACCAGGGTGTAGTTGCCGTTGTTGTGGTGGGTGGGGTTGCTGAAGGTCAGGCAGCCCTCCACCAGGTCGCGGTAGACGTCCGCCTCGGCGCGGACGAACTCGCCCTGCGGGAGCTCCTTGCCCCTGTGGACCCAGCGCAGGGCGGGGACCGGGAAGCCCCAGACGGCGAACTCGATGCAGGTGTCGTGCCGCCTCTCCGGCTCCTCCAGCTTCACGATGGTGGGAGGGACTGCGGGGAAGGGGAGAGGGGCGGGGAGAGAGAGAGAGGTCAAAGGTCGACGAAGCGACTCGAGCCAACGGCGTTTTTTTTCCACGAGGGCCGCGCCTTTTAAAACTGGCGCTTCTCAGTCGGGGCCCCGCCCCTAAGACGCGCGCTGGGTCGCGGCCGCTCTCAGGAGATCCGGACGGACTCCGTTAAAATCGCCCCGCGAAGCCTCCCCGCTGCAGAGGCTCCGCGGTTTTGTTTATTTCAAACACAGGCGGGGTCTCCATGGCGACCGGCCGGTGCGTGCGCCGATTAGCATTCAGAGCAGATATTGACGAAATAGACGGCGGGATGCATTTCGCCTGTTCACACATCCCCACATATTACTGTCATATTTCTGCTAATTAGAATTTAATGAAGCCTTTATGCAAATGCCGCGAGGCCCGCTAAATGCTCCTCTCCTTCGCTCGGAACGCACTTAAACGCACTCCCTGCACTTTCCCTGCCTGACTCACGCACACGTTCGCAGAGAGAGGGAGAGTCCAAGCACCCGAACACAGTAAAACTTCCAGTGTTAATTCAACACTAATAGTGTTAATCCAGCCCTTAGCAGATAACATTTGCTCCAATTCTGGAATGTGGGACCTGTTAAGAGTTGAATTAACACTGGGCATTTTTCTGTGTATCATTTAAGCTATTACTGTTTGTATAGTCATTGCTGCTATTGTTGTTTTAGACATAATCGCTTTGGCAAAACTATGCTGATGGGCGGTCATTAAAATATACTTCATTCCAATTTGCATTTTACAGATAGAAAATTATTATTATTATTATTATTATTATTATTATCATCATCATAGGGTTTTTCGTGGTTAAGCAGTTAGATATAACAATTTTTATGTTCACGCTAAAATGTCTTTATGTATTTCTATATGTACACTTTGGAAATATTTACTAATGTATTTCATGCCAATAAAGCAGTTTGAATTTGAATTTGAAAGAGGGAGAGGCGGAGGGAGAGAGAGGGAGACAGAGTGAGCAGAGGAGTGCACGGCAGAGAGAGCCACAGACGCGAATTGAGATTAAGGCAAATAGGAAAGCAGAGAAAGGGAAGAAACTGACACGAGAATAGAGGGATGGATAGGGAGGGGGGGGGAAAAGAGAAAGAGGGATAAGTGAGAATGCAGAGGAGCCGTGTAACAGAAGCTGAAGGGAACAGGCAGGAAGACGAGAAGAGGCTGACAGCGAGAGAGAGAGAGAGAGAGAGAGAGAGAGAGAGAGAGAGAGAGAGAGAGAGAGAGAGAGAGAGAGAGAGAGAGAGAGAGAGAGAGAGAGAGAGAGAGAGAGAGAGAGAGAGAGAGAGAGAGAGAGAGAGAGAGAGACGCAGAGAGGTTTCCTGCTGGAGTTGCACACGTCCACATCTCTGCCTAGGTGCATAAATTTGGGATACAGAGGCAGCGACTGCAGATGTGGGCGAGGCATGGCTGCGTGTGTATCGGATGTGACGGGACTGAAGCTGCACCTCCGCACACGCATTGGAAAGGGTGCCAACTAAGCTGTATCGCTGCCCGTGTATTTTAAAGGAGGGCGTTTATGTTACTTAACTATGTGCGTATTGGAAATGATGGGACTTAGGTTACACCACAGACTGCACACCGGAAACTACGGCAATGCGTTTACACATCCGCAAACATGCTGGAAATGATGCCAGTGATGTCATATCACTGCAAGTATATTCAAACTGATGATACCGATCTCACATCACTTCACTGATAATTTATTGGAAATGAGAGATTGAGTTTCACCGTTGTTAGACAGAAACTCTAAGGTGGGATTGTTTCCTCCAGTAAACAAGAACTCACTGGCAGACTCTTAATTGCTTAGCTTACAAATGTAATCAGGAAGTCTGAGAGTGAAAAGTACGAGGTATAACAAATATACAAAAATAGACTAATATAAAACGGCTAATGTCACATTGGTGACAAGGTGGTGGTGCAAGGCTACAGCGTGGCATCCCACTAGTGCAAAGGTTTGGATCATCCAAAATCAGACCAACCCTGGTCTTAACCTTTTCCCAAGCTCCTGAACACAACACTTATTTTACCTGAACCTTAACAATTACTGTTTTCCAAGGAGAAAACAGAAAAATGGAGTCTCATTAAGTACAATTGTTATAAGAAAAACAAAAAATAAAACATACGATCAAGCATTTACACATGGTTTCATTTTCTTGGCCTAACATGAAACACTGTTCTCGCATTTAATGCTGGATGAGTATTCGGTTAAAAGCACTTGAATCTAATGTTTGAGAGTTTTCCATATCGTTAATAAACACATTTCCTTTAAAAGCAACTGCCACGATGAAAATTAACAGCGCAAACACAGTCTAGGCCGCTGTCTTCCGGCTAAATCGACCTCGCGTTAGCACGACACTGTTTATTCTCGCATTATCACACCGCTGACCAGGGGAGCGCAAGGGAGAATCCATTTCGGGATTTCTTGACATTTTGTGCTGTATGAGATGAGCACCACTTGTAGCCATAGTTTCTGTCTTCCAGCCTCATGAGTGTAGTGCACAGGAGAGACACACGACTACTAGCTAGCCTTAAAGCTAAATGCTTTGCAGTCTTAGATGTAGCCTAGCTTTGTCTATTTTTACGTCTTCCATTACCAAGAACAGCTAGATAAAACCTCTATCAAACCACGTCCGCAGCCTATCGGTCGACCAAAGCCTGATAATTACAGGCGAGGAGACCAATAACCGCGGGTTGCTTATTCACTTGTTCCCGTCCTGGTGTTCTGCGTGAAGCAAAGCCGCAGGGAAAGCTCTGCGAAGCCCCTAAGCTGGCCTGCCGCCGTAAAACAGGCTTTAGCCCCCACGGAAAAAGAGAGCATACCTGCAAGGGTAGATCAGCCCGCCGTGGCGCGGAGAAACCGCTAAAACGTCCCACCCACACCGCAAAGCGCTAACGTTACATTACATTACATTACAGGTGTTTAGCAGACGCCCTTATCCAGAGCCAATTACACACCTTTTATAGCATTTACTTTGCATCCATTTATACAGCTGGATATATACTGAAGCAATGCAGGTTAAGTACCTTGCTCAAGGGTACAACAGCAGTGTCCTCCCTGGGAATTGAACCTCTGACCTTTGGGTTACAAGACCAGCTCCTCACCCATTACACTACACTGCCGCCCATTACCTGGTAATCGTAGCTGCTGCAGCCACGCGATAAAGCCACTTCTGCGTCTACCTGGCTGCTGCTTCGTTTCCCTACTGAGGCGTCGTCGCTTTGCTTCAGTGAGATCTGTGGCGCCCCGGACCCCGATCGTGGGCTAAGCCTCTCACGCGAGCCACTTTGAGCATTTCAAAGGCGGCTTCCTCTCTCCGTCTGCCTAAAGCGCACCAGCGAAACAAAGACTTTGAA
>CM045898.1:21754411-21859411 GCA_025169545.1 Anguilla japonica | reverse complement strand
GCCGCGCGCCTGACCTGCGGGGGCTGGCACGCGGACAGGCGGGGAGCGGGACAGCGATGGAGGAGCACTGCGACTGCTGCAGCAATGGGAGAGCGTCTCTGAATTTAAAAAATTAATTAAAATTTTAAAATCCTGGAATACGAATGGCCCGGGGCTGCTGGGTGGCTCGTCCAGGTAAGGCACCACGCTGTGGTGCATGGATGAGCCTCACGGCCTCGGATGGAGTCCAGACCCTGGCCGGTGCCGACTGTGGCCGGGAGCTCCACAGGGCGACACGCAATTTGCGATTTTGTCGCCCGGGGAACGGGAGGGCTCAATCGGAAAAGATTCTGCACGCTTTGCTATCTAGCGACCCCCGCTGGTCGATTGGGTGCCCGCAGACTGCAGTCAAACCTGGATATGAAAGGTCTTCCTGCGACTCCGCACGCTATGATAGCCCAGCTCTAGCTCCTGTTAATCTGACGTTCAGCTGCCAGAGAGAACCCCTCGGTCTGGTATCGAATCCAGCCCGCGCCCAAGCCGACTGCAGCCCGCAGGCCGAGGCGTAGCCGGTCATGTCATCGCCCACGAAGGGAAGGGTAGGTGTTTGGAAGGGGCAGGATGGCGGTGTCCTCGCTCACCAGAGCCCCCTGCTGGTCAGACGCACACCCTGAGTTCTGTTTGCTCAAGCTGCCCTTGAAGTGTCCTCCTGCGTCTCCTGTGTGCAAGCTGGACTCTAAGACTTTTGTGTTCAAAGAAGCAGCAACATGATGTCACATGGAGGAGACTGCATGCTTGTGTGCGCTCTCCTCAATAGATAGGTAGGTTGCAGCAATAAGCACAGCTGGTGAATTCAACCGGGTATTTCATATTGGGAGAAAAGGCGGGAAACTACAAAAAAAAAAACACCATGCATATTTTTCACGCATTTTTCTCAATTCTCCCTGTCTCTGATGCAGCGTCTGACGTCTGTTTCATCCCTCTTTCATTCTCTCCTTCACGCCGCACACTCTCTCGCTCCCCCTTTTATAACACAGCTTCAGGAGAGCGGGAAGCGCCCTTCCCCCCCTTCATTAAGCCAGCCGGGCCCCAATAAAATACGATGCGCACTTCAGAACGCACCTCAGGGGTCCTGTCTTCTACTTAGAGCCAGGCAATCACCAAGTCAATAGCCTTCCCGCGGGCTGATTTACAAAGGTCATTGTGTCCAACCGAGCCCTCTCCCAGCGGCTCTGCTCGCATCGAGCCACCCTGGCCACATCAACCGCCGCACCGGTGCGGACAGTTTGTCTGGCGACCATTCTAATTGCGGTAGGGGTGGGGGTGGGCTGTGAAGGGCGTTTGGGTCGGGGGGATCGGGGTGGGTTGTGTGAACAGTTCCTCAAAAGACAGAATTATCGATGAGAACATTTGGTCTGGGTCGGCGAGGCCCAGACAGCGATGCCAAGCCTAATCCAAGACATCAACACTGCAGCATCTTCAATTAACACTGCAGAGTCTTCAGGGACCGGTCTTTGGAACACTCTACCTAACCATTTAAAAATCCGTTCATCAACGATTCTTTAAGAAAGTACTAAGAAAATATCTTCTTGGACAGGCCAATATTTAGCACATTCTAGGCACATTCTGTATGAGTAATTCATATTTGTTTTATTTATTGCTCATTATGTTTTAATTATTGAGCTTAATGATGTTCTCTATAGGGGAGGCCCTTGCATAAGCCCTCATGGGTTTCCTAACCACTCCAGCTCATTTTCTTCTCATCACTGAAGGGTTCAACTAATCGGGAATCAATATTTTTGTGCAAAAAAATAAATAAAAAGTATTTCATTTGAATATGGGGGAAGACAAAACTGTAAATCTGAAGGGAAAATAGCTGCAGCAGTGGCACTTTCATAAAACGAAGAACACTGACCAACAAATGTATTATTATTAATACAATTATCATTATTATTGTTAGTAGTAGTGGTATTAGTAGCAGTAGTACTAGTAGTAGTAGTAGCAGGAGTATCAGAAGTAGTAGTAGTAATAGTAACAGCAGTAGTAGTAGCAGTAGTAATAGTAACAGTAGTAGCAGTAGCAGTAGCAGTAGCAGTAGTAGCAGTAGCATTAGCAGTAGTATTAGTAGTAGTAGTAGCAGCAGCAGTAGTATTAGTAGTAGCAGCAGTAGTAGTAGTAGCAGGAGCAGGAGCAGCAGCAGTAGTAGCAGTAGTAGTAGTAGCAGTAGCATTAGTAGTAGTAGTAGTAGTAGTAGTAGTGGTAGCAGTAGCAGTAGTAGTAATAGTAACAGTAGTAATAGTAGCGTAGCAGTAGTAGCATTGAAGCAGTAGTAGTAGTAGTAGTAATAGTAACAGTAGTATTAGCAGCAGTCGTAGTAGAAAAGGCAGTAGCAGTATTGTGTTATGTCTTCAAATATATTTCAGTCCTCCTGCAATTTCCGATAGTATTTCATGGAAACGGAGCACTTTGAATCTGACTTTAAATGTGAGAGGAGGCATAAAAGATCAGACCGCAGGCTGAAAATAACCTCTTCAGATTGCGCCTTGGCTCCCCTTCCATCGCACCCACCAGCACACTCCCATCCAAGCTAATTCTGGGTTTGTGCTATTCGACGCTTCTCCGCGCGTGCGACCGTTTGCGCTAACGTTCCAGGTTGGCATAGTAACCTCAGGCCGAGCGAGCCGGGCCCGGCGCCGCCGCTCGCACGAACCCGGCGAACGCGCTCGACGCACGCGCGGCCGCGGCTCTGCACGAGAGCGGCCGCCGAACGGAGGGGAGGGGGCGTCACCGTGTCCTCATCTCAAACTGCTTGACCGCTTCCCGCCGTGGAACGATCGAAGAGCGCGCGAGGCCGCGGCGTTCTTCCGGAGGACGGGATGCGGGTGAGGTGACTACGCAGCGGTGCGTCTTGGAGGCTCTGACGCACCCGGACGAAAGGCTTGAGGGGGCTCCGGGGATCGTTGCGAGCGCACACGCGTGTAAATGGACTGCGTTTATATAGCGCTTTTCATCCAAAGCGCTTTACAATTGATGCCTCTCATTCACCAGAGCAGTTAGGGCCTAGGTGTCTTGCTCAGGGACTCTTCAAAGTCAAAGTCAAAGTGTTTTATTTGTCAAGTGCACAGTATAACACAAGGTCATTCTGAGCAAAGAAATTCTTATGACATGTCAGGCAGCAACAACGTACACTTCGACACGCCCAGAGCGGGGATCGAACCGGCAACCCTCCGAGCGCCAGACAAGCCCTTACCTCCTGAGCTATGTCGCCGCGCGTTTGCTTGCAACCGATTGGCCGGTTGAGGGGGGGCCGGACAAAACACCGACGGTTTCCCGAGAACCGGGATTCCAGGACCACGAGGCGCGCCCGGAGGCTTAGCCGAACCTCAGCCTCTTAATCAGATAAAAAGCACGGAGTAACACTTTCAGCGCGAAGCGGCGTCCGGCAGAGCGCTGTAACTCTAATGCGGTGCATACTGTCCCTGCTGGGCTCGTGAGCGCCGTTAGAGATGATTTAACGGCGAAATTTAGCCGCGCTAACCCGCCGTCCCGGCGAAGGGCATCTCCTGCTCCTGCATCGCCCCGTCCCGCAGAGCGGGTCACCCGGGGGGGTGAGAGCGGCGTCATTAAGCGAGACCCGCGGAACGCCGTCTCACGCAGACCCGATCTCGCGCGCCTGTAACCGTGACGAAGCCCAGGCTAAGACCGAGGCGGGGCCGGCCGTCCTCAGGGAGGAACGGCCGGGGGGGAGACGAATGAAGAGACGAGTGGCGCGGGCCTCTGGGAGAAAGCGTTCTCTTCAGATCCGGACGAGCCCGCGCGTAACCACGGGACGCGAGCCGCGCGCGGAGCCAGGCGACACCCCCCCCCGCGCGTCTCTGTTTGGTCCCGCGGGTTGATTGGGGGATGGGACAGGAGGGTGGGGGGGGGGGGGTTGTTCTGAGATTAGTGTTGAAAATCACACAATTCCAAGTGGACCACACAGGTAAACAAAGCGCTGTCAACACGCCGCCGAGCGAAAAGGTGTGCATGCCCCCCCCCCCCCCCCCCAGGTGTCCGGGCTATTCCCGTGCGAATGGAATCCTCTTGCCATGTCCAGGCGGTGAGTTGTCCACTCAGACCAGCACCATCGTTTAGGTTGCCCCGGAGAACCAGCCAGGTTCCGAGCAGGCCCTCTGTCGGGTCAGAGCCACGTTTCTTTTTCCTGATAAAAGAAAAAAAAAAACCTAATTCTTTTTTCCCTTCCTCTTCTGGAAAATGACATGGCGCTCTGAGCTTGTGTGAGGTCACGTGCTCACAGCGCAGAGAGGTCTGGCCCCCCACTTGTGAAAGAACTAGGACACGCCCACAGGTGAAGTGGGGCACGCCCACAGGTGAAGCAAGACACGCCCACAAGGGTAAGAGCCTGCAAACTGCAGAGGCTCGCTTGGGCAAAACAGGGGCGGGCGCAGGAGGCCGACGGGCAGATCGATCCGGGCAGCGGACCACCTCCACCTCTCTGAGGGGTCCGGAGCCTCCAGCCATCCGGAAACGTCCGTGCGCTGGGGCGCGGGAGACCGCTGTCAGAGTCCCTACAGGTCCCCTCGCTACACAACACACACCCCCCCAAACAGCAAAGGACCTTTGGCATAATTAACACTGGGCGCAATTTGGCCTTAATCAGGTTTAATTATGTTTAAGCTGACTTTGTCTCTTAAGTCAATACGGTTACCCTGAGAAATTAAGAGGCCGGTCCACGAGGAGAGAGGGGACAGAAACGGGCCCGTCGCGGTAAAGGGGGGGGGGGGAGAGAGGGGAACATGACTCCCCGGTGTGGGAGGGCAGGGGGCAGGAGGTGCAGCTCCCAGAAGGCTCTCCCCGCGGCAGCCATTTCCTCCGCGCTGTATGTCGTTCGGGGCGGTCTCAGGGACGCGCTATCGGCTGGTGATGGATGCTCACGCGCGCTGCCGCTGAACCCTGGCAGGAGCCCCTCTGATCTCTCCTGCATTTACTCTGCCTCTGCTGTGTCTGTACACACTACACACAGCCCGCTTTTACATCCTCACTACAATGCGCACACGCACACACACACCAATACACACACACTAATACACACACACACACACACACACACACACCAATACACACACACACACACACATGCACACACTAATACACAGACACACACACGCACACACCTATACACACACACACACACCTATACACACGCACACACACACACACACACCAATACACACACACACACACATGCATACACACACACACGCACACACCTATACACACACACTAATACACACACACACACACCTATACACACACACACACACACACACACACACATGCATACACCTATACACACACACTAATACACACACACACACACACCAATACACACTCAACACACATAAACACACAGAAACACACACGCACGAGCACACACATGCACGCACACACACCCATACACAACACCCACACACACACAGACACACCCATGCACGCTCGCACACACACACACGGACATATTTACACAAATGGTTCTTCATTCCATTATTCATTTCTTGTATCCAGACTTCACTGATTTGAGTTCTACAAACGGAGAAATCATGCAGCGGTGTTAGAAATTATCAAAACGTTGATGTGAAAAGCACCACTGAAGACAATGGCATTACGCTTTTTAAAAAAGAGATTCTTTCTTTGGAAGCACTGTTGTTGTAAGGTCACCCCTAGTGGTGTGGCAGACCCAGAGCAAGTTTGGTTGCAGGGAAACTGTCCTCTGTGGTTCTCCTTTGCGTGAACCGTTGATGACTAACATCTCAGCTCAAGCGTACGCAACAGAGAATCCCAACTGACAAGTCAAACACAACACGCCGGGGATCAAGCTTCCATTAAACTCCCATCTGAGGGGGGTAGAGAGCTTCACTTCAGTGCACATCTCTCTCTCTCCTTCCCCGCTAACACAAAGGGGGGGGGGGGGGGGGGGCTGGGGGAGGCGTGCGGGGGGGGGTGCACGTGCAGCCTAATCCCACCGCTGAGTTCCGTTTTAATTGTCCCAGGATTTTAATTAACAGGCCTATCATTTAGGATCTCGTTCTGTGACTAATCACGGCAGCCATTTTGGCTCGGCTATCTAATTCCACATCTCATTAGGGCGGAAAATTCCGCAAATTAAAAAGCCAAGTCTGCTCACGCGTTCGCCCCGTTCCTCCTGACATTCTCTTGCCTTTTCTTCTTTTCCCTTTTTTTCACTCCCCCCCCCCCTCCCCCCCCCCCCCCCGAAGCCGTCCCAAATGAACTCGGCAGTGCTCCCGCTCACCTGCTCCCAAAATGGGCTGTTATCCTTGGGCTCGGGTCGGGCAGCGGTCCACGCGGCTAATGGACACCACCTGCACCGTAATGTTCTCTGAGAGAGGCCGACATCGGCCCGGGCAGACCTCTGTCATTTTCAGACAGGGGGGAAAAAAAAAATGATAGAAGTAGAAATTGTGGCGTCGCGCTAAAAGTCCACAAAACTGAGTAGGTGTTCTGAGTCACGCAGCTGCAGCCAGGAGACGGACTCCCCCACTGCCGCTGAAGATGACTCTTAGAGCAGACGACACAAGCCGTTTGCTGACCTTACTTGTGGTGGTGTGAGCTTATACCCTTATACCCTACAGACCTACGATGGGGTGAGCTTATACCCTTATACCCTACAGACCTAAGATGGACAGAGCTTATACCCTTATACCCTACAGACCTAAGATGGACAGAGCTTATACCCTTATACCCTACAGACCTAAGATGGACAGAGCTTATACCCTTATACCCTACATAGACCCATTAAGGGGTGAGCTTATACCCTTACACCCTACAGACCTAAGACGGAGTGAGCTTATTCCCTTACACCCTACATTGACCCATTAAGGGGTGAGCTTATACCCTTACACCCTACAGACCTAAGACGGAGTGAGCTTATTCCCTTACACCCTACATTGACCCATTAAGGGGTGAGCTTATACCCTTACACCCTACAGACCTAAGACGGAGTGAGCTTATTCCCTTACACCCTACATTGACCCATTAAGGGGTGAGCTTATACCCTTATACCCTACATAGACCCATTAAGGTCTATGCTTATACTCTCATACCCGAAAGAGACCCATGACGGGGTGAGCTTATACCCTACAGAGACCCGTGACGGGGTGAGCTTATACCCTACACAGACCCGTGATGGGGTGAGCTTATACCCTACACAGACCCGTGATGGGGTGAGCTTATACCCTACACAGACCCGTGACGGGGTGAGCTTATACCCTACACAGACCCGTGACGGGGTGAGCTTATACCCTACACAGACCCGTGACAGGGTGAGCTTATACCCTTATACCCTACATAGACCCGTGACAGGGTGAGCTTATACCCTTATACCCTACACAGACCCGTGACAGGGTGAGCTTATACCCTACACAGACCCGTGACGGGGTGAGCTTATACCCTTATACCCTACATAGACCCGTGACGGGGTGAGCTTATACCCTACAGAGACCCGTGACGGGGTGAGCTTATACCCTTATACCCTACACAGACCCGTGACGGGGTGAGCTTATACCCTTATACCCTACACAGACCCGTGAGGGGGTGAACTGTCCTCCAGTGATTCCCGGCTCAGGGCTGAGGGGGACAGAGAGAAAATGAAGAGATCACTGCTTCTGTTTTTAAGGCGCGATGAACCTCAGAAAGATCCATATTTCACGCCCCGGCGTAAACCCTCCGCCGAGCCCTCTCCCCGGCCAGCCGCGGCCACAAACGCACAACCGCAAAACGGCTCCGCAAAGAAGGTGCCGGAACCCCTTCTGCCACAGACACGCGCAAACGATCGGAGGAAATCAGCACGGAACAACGGCCGCACACCCGGCTCTCCTGCAGGGCAATAACAGATGTAAAAAAAAATTTTAAATAGATTTTAGCAGCAGACGTGTGACTGGCTTTGATAACGATCCGCAAACGTCGCAATAAAGCACGCACCTGTTTGCCGTTAATTATAGCCGTTTGGAGTTAACGCTGTATATCATGATTATTTAATGGTCTGATGTGTTTTTTTTTTTCCTTTATTCGTGTTAGATTTACCGGGGCATTGTTCTGTCACACATATCAATAAAATAACGCGTGATATATCGACAGCGTCTGAGACTGAGATTAACGTCAGACTTCTGTGAAGGACAGGTAAAAATTAACCCTAATGCTGAGCTTGAGGTTTGCCCAGCTGAAGCTGGCTCAAGCAAACACAGTGATTAACAGATCTGTAGGATAAACATGTATGTCCGCATTTGATAAGCTTGGATAGTTTACCTAGAAGGTCTGGGATCTCAGCTTTGTGAGCAGGATTTTCTTCCTGTGCTGCGACAGCTCTTGTTCTAGCATTTCACTTATGCTTCAGTCATATGGCTGATCCGGTAAAACTGACTGAGCCCTTCCGGTCACTTCCGGACTCCTTCCGGTCACTTTTCTCACCATGATCAGTGCTGGCATGATCTGAGCACTGCTGCTTCTGACATACATCTTTTCTCCAACACCAGACAGTAGTGTGTGGGTGTGTGCACGTATGTACATGTGTGTGTGTGCACGTGTGACTATGTGCGTGTGCGCACGCGTATGTGCATATGTGTGTGTGTGTGTGTGTGTGTGTGTATACGCGTATGTGTGTGTGTGTGTGTGTGTGTGTGTACATACGCGTGTGTGTGTGTGCGTGTGTATGTGAGGGTTTAAGGGGAGAATGCAGTATTTCGTACATCGCGTTGTCTTTTTAAGCTCTCTTTTTTAAACCCCATCCCTGGTCCATTCGGAGCAGTGGAAGTCCACCATAAGTGAGAAACACCGTCTGAGCTGCTGAACCGGCTCAGGCTGCGGTCCGGACCCTCAGAAGCCCACCTTCCCACTGCAGAGCAGCAACAAGAGCAGCCGCGCGAATAACAGCAGGGAGGAGGAGAGCGGCCGTGCGCCGGGCAGAGACACGGCGCAGCGGGGCACCTCCGCGCTGGAGCTAATCTCCTGCGCCGTGTCTTTCACACCGCCCTGAGAGGGGCCCCCACCTGCAGACCGCAGGGGTCTCATCCCACCGCAAAAATCCAATCTCCACTCTGAACCCGTAACAAGACACACTCGCACACGCACACACACACACAAAACATCACACTCACACACGTACACGCAAAACACACAATACAACGCACACACTCACACGCACACACAAAACACACAATACAACGCACACACTCACACACCCCCAACACACATACACACACGCACTCACATACAGCACCACACACACACACACACACACACACAATGAATGCACACACAGACACACATGCACACACAAAACGCACAAATACACAAACACACAAACACACATACATACACAGTCACACATACACACACACACATACACAGACACTGACACAGAGAGACAGACAAAAACACATACACACACACACACACACACACCCATTCTCCAGCGTCAGTCCATAACAACACACACAAAAGCACGACCGCACGCTTTAACACCACCGAGCCACGAACAAAAACAAAAAAAACGAGCGCAAAAAAAGAAAAGCGTTTCCGGGAACGCTTCATCTCGCCGTTTATTATCCGTGGAATGTGTTTTGCGAGGGATGAGTTTCCGTCGTAAAGCGAGGAACCCGAGCAGAAGGTGGGCGGCTCTGTTCCAGAGAGGTCCCGGGTTTTACTCGCCGCGCGCGAACGGCGTTTATTTCCGGCAGGTTCGGCCCCGTCCGCGTCGGCGCGCTCGCTGGGCCGACGGCACGCGGGCAGGCGCCCCCGGCGACGGGGCGGCGACGGGCACCATTTTAATAATCACGCGTTGAAGCTGATAACCGCCCTTTCGCTTGCTGCTGAACGGGGAGTGGCCGAAGCCAACTCGCAGCGCTTCAGGAGAACGCCCGGAAAAGAACGGTAATAAAAAAAAATAAAGGTGTCCAAATTGGCTGCTTCCCGGAGCTGCTACGAGCGCCTGGCGCGCGACTGATGTATCGGTCGACTGAGTCCGATTTTTCCCCTCGACAATTTCCCTCCCTGATACTTCACTGTTAGTGGCTGATAAGTCCTGATTCCGTGCCAACGCTCGTGGCATTGTTCTAACGCAACAGAAATACAATTTCCCCATTTACAGGAGGCCTTTAAATTACAGCTCTTGCGTTATTATTTAATACACAATGAACGGCTGTTCAGATAATGCTTTCAGCATTTAGCTGCGAATGCTAGTGATATCAGCACTCGTGAAATAAGGAACGGTTAAATCACAATTATATATCACAGACATTGGGAAAGAAAAATGTGTGGGACGATCTGAAGAAATACACTGTGCAGCAAAATATATCAAATTCTTGCTACCTTGGTCCTAGTGGGAAGTATATGAATATAATCAACAGAATGTGTTATTAAGCAAAAATGACTATACTTTCGGTCCTATGTCTTCTTTCTATACGTTTCATTCTGAGGCCATGTTGATTGCCATCCCATGGAACAAAGCTAAGTGGTTCACCCCCCAGTAGATCTGAAGAGTTCATTTGCACTAAAGTACCACTTAAACGGTCAAAATGAATATTTGGCTCAAAATCGAAGATGGAAACCTCGTCCCCCACCATCCGATCAATCCAGCCTCACAGCAGATTTCTGTTTCTCAACCCAGAGAGTGGTGTGTGTCCTCCCTGCTCTCTCCAGTGTACACGGGGATGTGGGGCCGATCTTACACGGATCTAAAGTGAAATTTACCTGCCACTTCAGTCTTATTTAGTCTTGTTATATTCGTCACAACACTGCACAGATGCCCTTGGGGGCAGGACTTTGCGGAAGACCCTTTTCACGAGTCATTAGGACGCCAAAAACAAAATCAGGGACTTGGTCTCTGAGACGTATCAACTCCCTCAAAACTTTATCAATTAACAATGTGGAGGAAAAAAAAGATCTCTTCCAGCTAGCTAATGAGATTAATCTTCAGAGAGGCCGACAGAACATATCATTATCATCTACAAGCCCAAATAATCAGACGATCCATTACAATTTTGTCCACGGATCGTACCCGACAACTCTGAAAACTTTAGCAGATGAGACTTAATCTCTCTCCTCGCTGTTCATCCCGGCCCCAGGGCAGTTCTCTGTACTTTTCCCCACCTGGGGGGGGGGGGGGGGGGGGGGGGCTGCTTGCAATTATCTTTGTAATACAAACTAACAAGGACTGATGGCTTTACTGCAGCCGAGAAGAAGATGGTGGTTCATTCACGGAAGCACTCACGCTTACTATCTGCCAATCATCACATTACAGACATCAAGCAGATGTTTGATAAGTGCAACTCACAGAAATAATTATTTTTTAATAGTATCCATTTATACAGCTGGATATATCCTGAAGCAATTCAGGTTAAGTACCTTGCTCAAGAGTTTAACAGCAGTGTCCTACCTGGGCATCGAACCTGAAACTTTTAGGTGAACAGAGTTTTTCCCTAACCACTGTACAGCACAGCCTAGCCCTGCTTTTCAGTTTCTGTAGATATTGCTCAGTCATACCTCTCTGTTCCAATGGTATATGGAGTACAACCAGAAAGTATGGTTCATCATCAACAGAAGTATCTTAACAGTGGTTATCAGTGGTCTCTGTGCTGGGGCGTGTGTGGGAGGGCATTATTATTTTTAATGATAAAATTCTATTTATTCCTCTTTTTTCTGTGGAGGGGGCTGTGAAATGGAATGACTGTACTAAGTACTCTCAGTGCCAGTTCTCAGTCTTTTTGGCCTTTTTTTTTTTTTCCTGCTCTGGCATTTGAAAAAATAAATCGCTAAAAAAATGATCATGGAAATAGTTTTTTTTTTCCTCCTCCAAATGGCACCACGTGGGCATCCGAATGCTTTAATGAAAGGTTGGAATAAATCTTCGTATGCGCCTCCAAATGGGCCACTGCCTACACAAGCTTCCGCCTCTGACCTACGCGGGCCCATTATAAACCTGGCAGAGCTAATCTCTTCACAGTGACCTGAGCACAGAACCCGAGGCACGCGGCCTATCTTTACACGTGCGCCCGTTAGAAACTAAACAGGAAATTAATTAGAAATCAAACAGGACTTGCCTCACGGCCGCAGAACGATTGGCGAAACGCTGCTGGCGAATGCCACGGCTATTTCAGAAAAAGGCAGCCATTTTCTAACGCATCGCCCAAAAAAGGAGGCGGGGCTTGTGGACCAGGTGTGACCCAGGACGGGTGTGCACACGTTCCCGTCCTGCAGTGCTAGACCCAGACACCACACTGGCAGAAACGGGCAAACCCACGCTAAAACGCATTTTTCTACAAAACACAGAGTATCTCCAGAACCATTCATCTACAAACTACATGGGCTGGTTCCCCAGACAAAAAAAAAACCTGGTCCTAGACTGAAAAAACTTTTTCAATGGAGATTTTCATTGAATTTTCCTTTTAGTCTAGGGCTAGGCTTAATCCGTGTACAGGAAACCAGCCCTGTCTGAATTAATCTAGAATTTATATATGAAAACTGGTGGAAGGTTAGGTTGCTTTGTACGTGGAGCATATAACCCACACAAAGAACCAGGAAATAGAGATAAATTCACACACGCACATACATTGTTCAAATACATTCAGATCAATGCTGAATATCTGCAATGCTGTCCATTCCTGATGGAAGCCTTAATCCTCATATCACAACTCCTCACTCTCACTGAAGGGCCACAAAATGTTGTCCCGGGGAGATAGTATTATTGAATAATGGGGCACAGTCCAGCTGAGAGACAACACAAACATAAGACACTCCCTCCCCCCCCCACACTCCCACACACACACACACACACACCACTGCACACACACACACACACACACACACACACACACTGCACACACACACACACACACTGCACACACACACACACATGCAGACATGTACAAACGCACGCACGCACACAGCACAAACTGTAAGGACGAGATAACCCTTCGGAAGGAAGATCGTTCCTCTCCAAGGAGCTGGCCTGCTTCTGCGCCTTAAAATAACGTAGAGCGAGGGGCCCGGATTCAAAAACACACGCTCCCGCTCCTGCAGCGGCTCCTACACCACATAAAACACGCAACTCAGGAGCTTTGTAGCTTTAGTTTTTTTTTTTTTTTCTTCGACTGCAGCCTGTTGCCATAGCTACTGCCTTGCACCCTGCGTCTCTTTTTTAAAATTCTGATTGCTCTTTGTTGATGTCCCACACAGTCAATTTATTCAATTGAGTTTTCTCTATTAGCCGATAAAGCGTAAACACTTGTGTTGCCCATGGAGACATGCTGGAACACCGCAAAAGAGACTGGCACACAATAGCTAGAAACAGGTATTAAATCGAAACAGTGAAATAGACAATAAATAAATAAACTATCGAATAAATAACAGCAAGTGTCCGTGGAAATTTCCGCATCCACGTTTACATCTACATCCTTTTTGAAAAAGAAAAAAAAAATTGGTTTATTAATGTTCATTTTTGTGCCAATGTCTTTGTCCTGTCAACCGATTTACAATGGCCCAGTCATATTTCTGTATTTTCGCGCCGGACCGGTGTCGCCCATGAGTTTGTGCCTATGCCGGGTGCATCACTAGGCAGCAACACACTGCTCTGCTGACACAACGCGTTCCCTCTCTCTCTCTCTCACTCTCACTCACACACTCTCTTGCTCTTTCTCTCTCTCTCACTCACACTCTCTTGCTCTTTCTCTCTCTCTCTCACTCACACACTCTCTTGCTCTTTCTCTCTCTCTCTCACTCACACACTCTCTTGCTCTTTCTCTCTCTCTCTCACTCACACACTCTCTTGCTCTGTCTCTCTCTCACTCACGCACTCTCTTGCTCTTTCTCTCTCTCTCTCACTCACACACTCTCTTGCTCTTTCTCTCTCTCTCTCATTCACACACTCTCTTGCTCTTTCTCTCGCTCTCTCTCTCTCACTCTCACACACACACACTCTCTTGCTCTTTCTCTCTCTCTCTCTTTCTCTCTCTCTCCCTCCCTCCCAGTGATCTGATGCGTGTGACAGAAGAGGTCACGCCGGGCTGTGGTATATCAGCAGTAATAATCACAAAGCCGGGCCGGGTTTTTGAAGTCACTCCCAGGGGAAGAAACGGATCTGGTCAAACGGGGAAAGGAAAGACGTGATTCATAAACGCGTTAGCCTGCGCTCGCGCTTCCCGACAAACAGGCAAACAAGGCCCATGACCAGCGCCGACACGGGAAAAAAACCCGCCGCTCGTTTCGATTAAGAGAGAGAGAGAGGGGGGTCCTCCGGAGGCTGCCTTTAATCTAGGGAAGCCGGCTCGCGGGACACGACGGACGGGGGCGAGAACCGAGCCGGAGCCTTCCCCTCCGAACGGGCGCGTGTGTCCGAGGGAGGCGTGGCCAAAATTGCAGAAAGCAATTCTGGGGTCTTTGTTCTTCCGACTTGGGGGAAAGTTCTTTACCAAGAGCAGTGTGGGAGAGGGAGGGGAGGGGAGGGGAGGGGAGGGGGAGGAGTTGTGGGGGAAGGAGGCGGTGCCAAACTCACAGTTCAGACAGCTGCAGATTCTGGAAGAGTTGCCATGACAGCATAGTCAGTGGATTCTTGGACAGGTTTCTGCGGAAGAAAGAGAGAGAGAGGGAGAGAGAGAGAGAGAGAGAGAGAGAGGGCAAAGTTAATCGATTCGCCTTGGCCCTTTTGTGACATCACAAAGACACAATCGGAACCTTGGGAAGGACATGCAGCGCAGAGCCGGAGGACAGCGGAGGCTGCGGGGGGGCCTGGCGGAGCGCCGGCCAACGCGCCAGATTGGAGGAGCTCGCCGTGGAAACCGGAACGGCCGAAGCCCCCCCGGGCCCGGAAGAGGGACGGAATCCGGCGGCGAGCCCACGAGCGCTAGCGGGCGTCTCCGCTCGCGGAAGACGGACGGGGCCCGCGGCGGGTTCGATCGCGGGCGACGCAATACGCGCAGAGGTGGCTCTCTTTGAGGGGAGGGGGGGGGGGGGTGACCTGCGTACGTTCTCTCAGGCTGAACTGCTAAACCGGCTACACGAGCGAACATAATCACTTCACAACGGGGACCAGCACAGAGCAAATAAACAGACCCCCCCCTCACCCCCCACGGCACCGCACCCCCGCAGCGCCCCTCCGGGGCCCGCAGCGCCCCCGGGGGCCCCGGGAGGCGCAGCCCCGCGATGCGCTAACGGCCCGCGGCGCTCGATACTTATCGAATGCCTCAAATCTCTTAATGCCGCAGCGCCGCCCTTGTTAGATCTACACTGTATCAGAGCCGGATGACAGCCAATCGATGCGCTCCATTAAATTTTATTAAGACTCACTCTACCTGAGGGTCATGGGGGGGGGGGGGGGGGGTTCTGTTACCCAGCGGGGCCTAACCCCCCTCCTACACACACACACACACACGCACACACACACACACACACACACACACCCTTAAGCCCATGCTGAGCAGAAGCAGGCCTGACTCATAGGGCACAGCGGGAGAAGGCAGCCCCTGGTTGGGGGCCGCCAGAGACGTTCCTGGATTTCGCTCCATCCCAACCTCTCGACGGCATGACTGAATTAACTCTTAGGCCCAATGAAAGCAGGTGACTGTGCGCCAGTGGGCGGGCCTTCGGGTGGAAAGAGAAACATTCTGCCAATCAGTGAACTTTCCCATCGGTGAAGCTGAGCAACACGCACACAAGCGGCCTATGAAAAAACCAACCGCATTTGACCCTTCTGCTGAGTGGCCCTAGATGAAGGCGATGCCACACAGACACCGCACAGAGCAGGGGGGCCCACCCGATTCAGCCGATTAACTAATCGCGGACTTCAGTCAAGGCCTTGGTAGGAGAATCGGGTGCCAGAAACAAAAACCTGAACCCACACCGGCCCTTTTCAGATGAAGATCGGCAGAGGTGGGTAACCCGACTTCAAAGAGTAAAAAGACTGACCATGTATTTGCGCCACCAACATGCACTAAACCAGCTGATTACAATAATTAGTTCTCCTACCATGGTGAAGAGTTATGCTAATTAGAATCAGCTGGTTTAGTGCATGGTGGTGGAGCAAATACATGGTCAGTCTTTTTACTCTTTGAAGCCGGGTTACCCACCTCTGGAGATGGGGCACCCCCGGCATAGAGCACGGAAGAAATGGGCCAGACGACTGTGCTTTCCGACTGCGGACGCGACGCCGGGTGAGTGCGGATCCGGGCTTTCCACCGAGCCGACGGAAACTTCGGCGTCGACGCCGTGCCAAAATGCCACCCCAAAGGAGCATTTTAAATCAATACGCGGCCACCCTATCTATCGGCCCGAAACTCGCCAGCGCTGGGCCGAGTTTGGTAAAAACGAGTGCGCTGGAAATGTCTCTAGATGAAGATGGGAGGAGGCACTCTCCAGCGGATTTTATCCAAACTTTCAAAAAATTTTCAAATTGGAACCGTTGATCTCAGCCAGTGTAAGAAACGGTTAGAGATCAATGACGGGTCAATAAATACTGCCGTCCCTGAGTTTGCGGAACATCGAGAGTGACGCAGGAAAAGCAATAAACCCAGAGCTGGTCATCGACGCACGCGGCGCCAGGTCCAAGCGGAGGATTTTCCTGCATTAAGGTGAGACGCTGGCTATCGATTAGCATCCCTGTTATTGGCTGCCGTGCCGACAAACGCAAAAACCAATCACGCGGAGCGTAGAGACGTCTGGCATCAAAATAACTTTGTGTAGCCTATAGGATACTGTAAGTGATCCTAGAGGAAGTGATCCTAGAGTACGTGAACCTACAGGAAGTGCTCCGGTCGTTGTGTGTTCAGGGTCAAATGTCGTGCAGCAGCAGAGGGCAGAGCGACTCATAACTTTAATTGGAATTCTTTGGTATGGAATTTATGGTTGGAAATAAGTCTTAAAAGCAAGAATTCTTTGATAAAAATAGCTGCCGTACTCAGCTATGTGTGATTGCTTCACCCACCAATACTTGCACACAATGACTCAAATGCTCCCACACACACACACACACACACTGCTCTCTGAGTACTGTGCATATAGGTATTACTTCATTAAAGTCATTACATTTATAATGAGAATATTATTAGTATGCAGGGAGGCACAGGGTGCACCTGTTTCTTAATCAGTATTATCATTCCGGGAGTGACAGTGGGGGGTCTGGAAGGGGGGAAGGGGGGGGGGGGGGTTGCATAGTTAACAGGCGTGCCCAGTGGGACCGGTGCAACGCCAGAACCAAAACAGAGGGCTGTCCATCGGGACCTCCCCTTTAACGAGGAAGCAGAGCGAAGCAACATGTCAAGAGGGTCCCCCACGGACAACCACAGGAGCAGCTGCCCACATTCAGACACCGGGAACAAACATGTGACTGACCGGCAGAACACAGAGTGCAAACTGGATTTTTGGATATTTATTTCAACTGCGTAGTTGCAGTATGGCGACTCCAGGATTGGGCAGTGTATTAAGTGCGTACTTCAATACATGTACTTTAAGTATGCATGCAACAAATGACAAGTTAGCGTATTTCTGCACATTCCTGGGTGAGTAGCACGCTAGGACTTTACCCCAGTGCTCACAGACTGCAACAAAACCGCAGCGCATGGCCTTGTAGCGTTTCCCACGACGATTTCAAATGATAACACAAACAACCTGACGCTGCCCTCCGACGATCTCCCCTTCATTCAAATCACCGCACAGCCGAAATCCTCCCTCACACTTCAGGTGTGCTTTGAATTGATTACAGATTGAAAGTGAGCTAAAACTGATGGCTCGCAGCGCTAACGGCTACAGGGCGCTAAGTGACGGTAAGTGGCGATAAAGGGTGTGCAGGGCACAGGGGAACAGTGTGAGAACCACATTAGGCTTTCAAAAAAGGAAAAAAGGAAAAGTCCACTTTGCTCGTGCCTTGAAAAGCACAATAAATAAGTAATTATGAGTGGCGGGGGAAAGCGTTTGTGTCAGCGGGAGCTCGAGGGACAGCTAATTAAGTTTTCAACATTCTCAAACACAGCAAAGAAATAAATGAGGGAACCGTCTAGGAAAGGAAACAAAGGAGCACGCTGACATGAGGCCGTCACAGAGTGCTGATTATGGGGGGGGGGGGGAGTGTGTGGGGGGGGGGGGTGTGGGGGGGGGGGGTGTGTGTGTGTGTATGGGGGGTGTGTGTATGAGGGTGTGGTGTATGGGGGTGTGTGTGTATGGGAGGAGTGTGTGTGTATGGGGGGTGTGGTGTGTGTGTGTGGGGGGGAGGTGTGTGTGTATGAGGGGTGGTGTGTGTGTATGGGGGGGGGGGAGTGTGTGTATGTGGGGGGTGTGTGTGTATGGGGGGGTGTGGTGTGTGTATGGGGGGTGTGTGTATGGGGGTGGTGTGTATGAGGGGAGGGTGTGTGTGTATGAGGAGTGTGTGTGTATGGGGGGGTGTGTGTATGAGGGGAGTGTGTGTGTATGGGGAGTGTGTGTGTATGAGGGGTGTGTGTGTATGGGGGGAGTGTGTGTGTATGGGGAGTGTGTGTGTATGAGGGGTGGTGTGTGTATGAGGGGTGTGTGTGTATGGGGGGTGTGTGTATGGTGGTGGTGGGTGTGTGTGCGTATGGGGGGGGTGTGTGTGTGTATGAGGGGTGGTGTGTGTGTATGAGGGGCGAGTGTGTGTATGGGGGGTGTGTGTATGAGGGGTGGTGTGTGTGCGTATGGGGGGAGTGTGTGTATGGGGTGTATGTGTGTATGGGGGGGAGTGTGTGTATGAGGGGTGGTGTGTGTATGGGGGAGTGTGTGTGTGTGTGTATGGGGGGGTGTCAGGGGGAGAGGGGGGCACATGCATGTGTGTGTTTCTAGTTCTCTATTTACATGACTGCTCATGCTGAAAAGCCTGTATGGATCTGTAGGAATGTTTCTATGGTACATTCAGAGCAGTATAATACCGAGGATGCTGGCATCTTATCACACACACTCCCTGCACCCCGCTCTTTCACCAGTCTATGGTGTTCGGTCCATGGGAGCGGGGCATCGATTAGGAGCACATCAAAGACAGCAGTCACACTCATCTCCCCTCGGGGACTAAGATGATCAACCATTTTAGGAAGGGGAGGAGAAGGTGGGTGTGAGGACAAGCCCCCCCACCACACACCCAGAGGGCAGTAAGCAGGCACCCACAGTGAGAGAATGAGTGTGTGAGAGAGGGAGAGAGAGAGAGAGAGAGAGAGAAGGGAGAGGGGGAGAGAAAAAGGAGAGAGAGAGAGAGACCGCGATAGAGAGAGAGAGAGAGAGAGGCTGTGCTACTGGAGGCAGAGCCCAGCAAGCTTCTCTGCACTCACAGGAAGTGTCCTTTTCAAAGGTCACTCTCCACTACACTGGGGAAAAATGTCAGTGAAAATTGGATTTGGAAGGAAATTATATATATATATATATATATATATATATATACACACACACAATATATATACATATATATATTATGAATCAGCATGCAATTATCAAAACTGAAAACATTAGCTGTGTGGAAGATGAATGATGTTGTAAACAGGTGGGCGGGACCAGGGGGCCTGAAGGACAGCAGCTCGTAATCACTCCCCCAGCTCTCCCTCCACACGGCTCCCATTAACCCGCAATGGCATCGTGCATTTCTCCTCTGTTATTAAGGCCAGATTAACAAATCAGTCACATTCAGTCACATTCCAGCAGAGCCAGAATCCCTCTCTCTCTTTCTGTTTCTCTCTCTCGTAGCCCTCCGGGATCGGCCGGGTAATCTGATATGATATTTACTGTCCATACCCAGGCACAGGTGAGAAGGGTTGGTGAGCAGATTAAGAAACTGGGTTTTACAGCGAAAGGGGGGGTGCGGGTTTGACTTCCAGAGAGGGGCACTGCCAAAGTATTTCACGGTGGAGAAAAAAAAACAAAAAAACAGGTGTAATTAGTGCGCTGGTAACAGATATTTTGCGCTGATGTGTGTAATGAGTATTTGTGTGAGTAATAAATATAATATGGCAGACAGAGGTATGTAATGTGTCCAGGCAGATAAATTAGCACAGTCAGAGTCAGGCCTATAGAGTCCCTATAGGGCTGAGGGTCATGTGAGGTCATGGGTCTCGTTGATAATGATGTTCAGTCCCAGCTGTCGATAGACTGGCCAGAGCCCGCGGCTGACAACACTAATTACTCAGCCCGCCTTTACACTTCCACTTCCTGCCATTCGGGGATGAAGCAGCAGGGCCCACGCGCCCCACGCGGCCCCTAACCCCGCCCACAAGCCTACCCCTAACCCCCACCCACAGGCCCCCGCTGGCCCCTAACCCCGCCCACAAGCCTACCCCTAACCCCACCCACACGCCCCGCTGGCCCCTAACCCCGCCCACAAGCCTACCCCTAACCCCACCCACACGCCCCACTGGCCCCTAACCCCGCCCATGAGCCTACCCCTGACTCCACCCACACGCCCCACTGGCCCCTAACCCCGCCCATGAGCCTACCCCTGACTCCACCCACACCCATGACCGCACCCCCAGCTCCCACCCACAACAGCACCCCAGTCAGTCCGCCTGCTTCGGCGCAGGGGGTGACCATCAACAACACAGTTCAACCTCCCAGGAGGCTCCGACTGGCTTCACTGCTTCATCGAATCCATCGATTCACATATAAAAGACACAAACCACCTGGCACATAATCTAATGTGGTCGGCTGCTATTGGATATTGACCGTGATGCAGTATTGCAGCAAATCATCAGAGTCAGCATGCGGCATGTGTGAGACTGACCAAGCCTTGCGTGCGTGCTGTCACTGGTTCAGCTAGACATGGTTACCATGCCACTGCCTAGAGAGAGAGAGGCATCACCAAACCCTTAAAGGACAGAGCTGCTAAGATCTTCTGCTTTGTTTGATCCAATCGAAACAACTTCCCTCTGCAGCAGAACACGATCATTGGTTCACATGACTTCCCGTTCTGGGTTTCACAAAGCCCTTCCGTCCCATCGCAGGCCAGGATGACTCTGTTGGCACCTAGTGGTCAAACATGTGGAGAAGCCGTGTCCGAACTTGAGGCAAATGTTGCGCTTGAGCACTGCCTTAGGACCGGCAAACCTGGCTTCAGGTCACATGCTCAGTAGACCAGTGAGTGGGTCAGAGAGTCAGTGAGTCAACGAGCAAATCAGTGAGTACGTCAGTGAGTCACTGAGTGGGTCAGTGAGTCAATGAGTGAATCCGTAAGTGGGTCAGAGTCAGTGAGTGACTCAGTGAATGGATCAGTGAGTGAGTCATTGATTGGGCCAGTGAGTGAGTCAGGAAGTGGGTCAGTGAGTTAGTGATTGAGTCAGTGAGTGAGTCAGAGAATGGGCCAGTGAGTGGGCCAGTGAGCGAGTCTATGGGCCAGTTTCCTCCAGCCCTAGCCGAAAAGATGCACTTGCTTTATGAGGCGTCAGACTGAGGCTGCAGGACCCTGAATGACAGCTCTAATTTACTCGCGGGGAGATCCGTCCCCTAATGGCTCCGCACGCAGAGTGCAGCGTGACACGCACGCTGGGCTTGCCCCGGAAAGCACGAATCCGGGAACTGACCCGCAAACGTTCCATATTTATTGGAATTATGAAAATCAGTCGCAGGGAGGGGTGTGTGTGTGTATGAGGGGAAAAGGAAAAGGACACTTCCTGTGAGTGCAGAGAAGCTTGCTGGGCTCTGCCTCCAGTAGCGCGGCCTCTCTCTCTCTATCTCTCTCTCTCTCTCTCTATCGCAGTCGATTTTATGCTCTGCGAATCACTTCCTGCGTCTGGCTCATCTCGCTCTCTGTCCTGTCCTTGGGCACTTCCATAAGCATCGGCACACACATGTGAAATCGGCAGTCTCCTCACATGGGTAATCTGTGATCCCCACACATGCGCTTAATCTGATTTCCACACAGGTGTAATCTGTCCCCCCACACACATGGGTAATCTAAGCACACAGGTGTAATCTGTGACCCCCACACACATGTGAAATCGGCAGTCTCCTCACATGGGTAATCTGTGATCCCCGCACACATGCGCTTAATCTGATTTCCAAACAGGTGTAATCTGTGATCCCCACACACATGGGTAATCTGTGATATCCACACAGGTGTAATCTGTGATCCCCACACACGTGGTTAATCTGTGATATCCACACAGGTGTAATCTGTGATCCCCAGGGTAATCTGTGATATCCACACAGGGGTAATCTGTGCCCCCCACACATGTGATTCATCTGTGATCTCCACACTAGGGATGAGCAAAACTTGTTAAATTGTTAAGCGAGGTTCTAAATTTTCTGCACTTTAATTCAAACCGATGTACTACCTAAACTTTGGCCAAGATGTGCTTTCAAATGCAAAAGCAGCCACAGAGCGGACTTCAAATGCACAATACTGTGGCCTATATAACATTACATAAAAAGCATCATATGATGAAGAGTACAGAGCAGACTACTTCAGATACGTCAAGAGGATGCAACAGTAATAAGGTGTTGTCTCAACTAATTCATTAAGAAAGATACGTATTCTATAAAAAAAAAAACTGGAAAAATATAAAATGAATATGTTTTACTTCAGTAACGAGAAATAAGAAGTCTAGAAAGCCATCCTTTAATAAGAACAGGAACACCGCTGTTCAGGTTTTCCTGCCTTTTCAAAGCGAAAGCTCTCACTGACGTTTGCGGAGAATGAGACGCGGTCGAGCTCAAGCTTATCGCTTGTTGACTGCCTGTCACTCAGTCACTGTTGTGTGTTTATACCTTAGATGTTTTGCACCATTCCAGTTCTGCTGGAATATCAATGTCGCAAAGTTTACATTTGACTTTGCTCAAAGTCAGACCAAATGGCACTTTTTTTCATCAAGGAACAGCGGTTTGATTTTCACTACGTGAAAAAAAAAATGAAACATTAAATGAACTCACAGGAAAATCCACTCCCACACACACACACATACACACTCTCAATTAAACTACAGCAAAATGCACAGATCCACACATACATTACACTTTCAATCTTAAATGCAAAAACTAGAGACTGTGTGGGTGTGTACGTGTGTGCGTGCACGTGTGTGTGTGTGAGAGAGAGACAGTTAGTTCTTTAGAAAATATTGTTTTTTCTATAGCTACCTAGACTAACTGCCAGCAGGTGTTTATTTCCAGAGCTGGGGAAAGCAGCAGAGTTTTGATCTATAAGTAAACAATGCTGATGCAGGCTGATGCAGGTTTATGCACACAGCCGTCCGGCCGCGTTGCATTCTGGGATACGCATCAGTAATCCGCCACGAGCGGCGAATCGGCGGCCAGCTCCACGTTCTCCAGCGGCGGGCCCTTTCCCTCAGAAACACCTTCGGCACAACGAGTCGGGCGGGGTCACCTTGGAGCTCGCCCGCCCCCCCCCCCCCCCCCCACCTCCGCCGAGGCGTCCGGGGCAAACGTTTTAAAAAAACCGTTTTAAAAAAAAAACCACCGCCTGTCAGCGGCGCGTCAAACCGCCGCCCTCTTATTTACGTCTCCCGGCGAATCGGGACGCGTCCGCTCGCCGCGCGCGCACCTGTCAATTATTCATGGCTTCCGCGCCGGCCCAGATATCCGCGGCCGCTTTGGATGTAAATCAGAGCGGCCGCTTCGCCAGGCTCCCCTCTCCCTCGAAAAATACCACTAAAGGGAGCGATTCGCCGGATTCTGTCAGGGGATTTCCATTAGAACCCTTCCCCCGCTTTCTCTTCCTTCGAACCCGCGCTGGATTTATCCGCTCGCGTGCCGTCACTGAGCTTCTTTTTTTTTTTTTGTCCTGGTCAAGGTACCAAAAAAAAACGTTTTTTTCCAACACCGTCCATTTTCGTAGTTTTTTGCTTTTTTTGAACTGAAGACTGAAAATGCGCAAAGAAATACAAAGCCGTCCCAAAATGGCCTCAGAACAGTGAAGCCGTTCGACCGCCAAAACCGAGGCCTGCTCCGCACGGTCTCCCGAGAGCCCGATCCGCCATTTTGGCCGTTTTCTAATAACTTCCGGACCCGCTTCTCGCGAGTCACGTCCGCTCCTCGCCCCGCTCGCTACGCAGATCGTCGGTTACCGCGCCGCCGCCGGGGACGAGCTCATCGGTGTCCATGGCAACGGCCTGAAAGACGCACCGTTCTCATAAACGGGAATTACGGAAAGGTCTCGGAAACCCGCCGCGAGGGGGGAAAGGACGGAAGGCCTCCGGTCTCCGCCCGGCGCTGGACTGATGGGGGGGCAAAAGAGGGGAGTCGGAATTTAACCCGGCGAGGCTGCGAAAGGCTCGAGGCGCGCCCGCGTCCGTCGCCCGGCTCGAGGGACGCAGCCGACGGCGCCCGGCGGGCAGGAGCGCTGCAGGGCGTTATCTCTTCGAAGGGGTTTTCGTTGTCGCCGCCGCTGCTCCCTCAAAGCTAACTAACAGCAACACACACGTCCATTCTGTTGTCGAGGAGACGAGCCCCCTGGGACACCGCCTGCAGCAACGGCGTCCTCACACCAGCACCGTCAAGACCAAAGGTCCCAGAGGGCTGGAGGTGCCAGCCCGCTGGTTATCGGTGCCTGTCAGCCACTAATTGTTTAATTTAAGTCACTGATTGGACAAACAGTCCACAAAGAGGGTTTCCAAGGCCTAAATTGGCTTAGATCTTCAGGGCTGGAGTTTGAGATGCCTGAACTAGACCTAAAGGTAACGCATTAACTCTAACAACACTGTTGAAGTCACATCTGGAGTTTGACTATAGGGACCACACTGGGATTTAGTGAAGGCGGTGTTGGGTAGAGCTGACAGCGAAAGCAGAGGGTGCAAGTGAGGGTGGGGTGTATCGTCACACATTCAGCCCTCAGCCCCCCCACCCCCCCCCCGCTACCCAGAAGCCCAGTCATTATCTTCAAGGTGAGGAAAACTGAGACCACCATTTATGACCTCACCCACCTCCTTAGGCCCCCTCCCATGTGCTTACGGCCCCACCCATCAGCTTTTGCCCCCTCCCGTCTGCTTATAGCCCCACCCATCTGCTCAGCATCCGGTCCTGAGAAAACTTGCGGTGATCTGATTGGTGCGCTCATCCTCTCTCACAGTAGGCTTATTTGTATTCTATCTGCCTCTTCTTTAGACGGCATGACAAGGCCTGGAGGCGGCAGCGCGCAGCAGCGGAGGGGGGGGGGGGGGGGGGTGGGGGTGTATGTAGGGGTTTGCCCAAACAGGGCCCCGCTGGACCCCCCCCCCTCTCTTTACTGTCTCGCTAATGATCCCCCTGCTCTGACAAATTTGCTGTTCCCCAGAAGCCAGAGGGAAGGGAGAACAACTTAAACCAAACGAAACAAACAAAAAGGACGCCGCCATTGCGGCACACCAATCATATGAATTTTAATGGGCTGTAATGCTATCCCCATCTCCTCCACTGAGCCAAGCCAGTTGCATCTCAATTAATTTCCCTGTATTCACAGAGGCCTGCTCGCTGGGGACCCCACCGAGACAAAACAGAAATTCCAGTATGCATGAGAAATAAAATGAGAGAGAGAGAGAGAGCGCTAGCAGCCACCTCCATACAGCTGCCATGTAACCTGCTGTTTCCCTGGAACCAGCAACGCCAGCCCCTCCCACTTCATAGGCACCATAAATCCCTAGCCCCTCCCCCTTCACTGCTACCATAACGTCTAGCCCCATCCCCTCCATAAACACCATAATTCTAGCCACTCCAAAACAGATAAACACCATAACTTTAGCCTCTTCCTAACCGTGGTGTTCAAACATGACCACAGCACTACAGACCCAGCACAGAGAAACACAACCAGACACAGAACTACAGAACGGTGCTAACTGTCATGTAGTACTGTGTGGCCCTCATTGTGGAAAACCGGCACTGAGATGACAGGTGATTAGCTGTACAGTAAGGTTCTTCAAATGGATTCTTTTTCTGCACGGTGCATACAGGCCAAAAAAATTTCCCAAATTCTATTTATAAGACAACGTATGAATAAGATTTATTATTCACGCGTGCGAACAAAGTGGATTTGAAAAATACAGAGCAATTACTTATTATTCCTGACACCGGAGGGAGAACGGCAGACGCGGCCAGAGAACGGCCGTTAAAAAGCCCTGACGAGCGGCACGATGAGCAAAACAGACCTACCAGGCGATTACCCATCAGCCATCAGTCTGGGCCTCCGGTTTATGAGTTCTGCATGACACAGGCAACCCGAGCAGCTTGATTTCCTCCCGTGCAGAACAATGGAAGAAACCGCCTGGCTTCAAGGACATGCACAGGGAGAAAAGAGCAACCAGCAAACGGTGAGAGGAGACAGCTTACGATTCAGGGCGAAGGGAAGTTTTCCCTCCACACATTGTTTTCAAAAAAAAACCAAAGTCAAAACTCTCTCTGAGGGTAAATTTATTTGCAAAAATCGTGTGGGTAAAGGTGAACGAAGCGCTCGCTCGGGTTTTTAAAAAAATGGCAACAGCGAAAGTTTCAGCCTTTCGGCTTTCCTTTGTTCTCTTTTATCGTGTGATTTTTTCAAATGAAGTTGCTCCAGGAGCGAGTCTTTTCTGAAAACGGTGCGCAGAGAGCAAACTTCAGTCCGCCCGGAGCCCCAGCGCGCGGAGCCGGGCAGAGCAGCGCCGCGGCGGCGGCGGGTTCAATCGCCGCTACCCCGCGGCTCTCCTCTGGACCACCCTAACGAGGCGCTTGCCTTCACTCACTACCCCCCCCCCCCCCCGCCTCCCACCACCCCCTCAAACCCCCCGTCCTGTCAGCCAGGCACAGGCTGCGGAGATAACCGCGGCTGGCCTCCCAAAAACACGTTTAATTGCGTTCGCGACCGCGATGCGAGCCGCTGGGCCGGCGACGTTTGTCGCAGGAGGAAGTGACACAGAAGCGGGCCTGTGACAATGAGGGAGATTCTCCGAAGCGAAGGAAACCACTCCGGAGGGAGAGCTGAGGCGACTCAGATTTGCGCGCTGAGCTCAGGCAAACTGCTCATTAAACCTGGAGCCACGGGCCGTGTCCCTTGTGCTAGCTTCTCTCGCGCCGGCCACCGTGACATCTGCGTCTTCCCCACAGAACACGCTCCTCACATGGGCCTGGACACTAGGAAAGGCCCCTGCTCAAGAGAGGCCTACAGCAGGCTATTACCTGACCTGATGTCCCCCCCCCCCTTCGCAGTTCTGTGAATTTGCAGTATTAGGTGTATTAATATATTTTCACTTCCTAGACAGCCTTTCCTTAGTTGGCAGCCATTACTATCATTGTGGTCATTCTCAATGGGCAATCAATCCAGTTCAATTCGGTGGTACATCTTTGGCAAGACAACCTGAGCAACATTGCCAGAAGCATATAAACCATGAAAGGTATGTTATATAAAATAACAATGACTACATTGTTTCAATACACAGACCTGCCAGTCTCTGTCTCTCTCTCTTGCTCTTGCTCTCTGTCAATATATATTTATTTTTAAGTTTTAACTTTTTATTATTTCTTTTTTCTTTTTTGTTGGTTTTCTTGATTTGATATATATTGATTTCTTCCCTTTGAATGATTTTGATAACGATTTGTCTCCTTTAACTGTTAAATAAAGGGGAATCAAAGGTATCTCTCACTCGCTCTCCCTCTCTCTCTCTCTCTCTCTCTCTCTCTTCCCCTGTTTCTGAGGCCTAGTCACAGGCCCTGTAGGTCTGCTCTCTGAAAGCTCTGGATGCCTGTGTCCACCTGGCTTCTCCCCGGCTGCAGCCTCTGCTCAGTGAGAGATAACATTATCTCCCATTTTGTTTGTTTGCTTTGTTTCATGGCACAAACGTTCGGCGAATCCGGATAAATTAAGTTGTGGAGCTGTTGTTGCTGCTGCTGCTGCTGCCTCTGCTCTGTCTGGGCGTGGCTGATATATCTATCCTCCTTTCTCCTCCCTCTGTTCTCCTCTCTCTCTCTCTTTCTCTCAGAACTATCCCTCGTTACTTCTCCTTTGTCTGCCCTCAATCCCTCTCACCTCTATCTCCTCATTTTAGTGTCCTCATTAAACTGTACTCTCGTCTATCTGCCCATCTCTCTCTCTCTCTCTCTCTCTCTCTCTCTGTCTGAGCTGCCTTATTCACCGTGTCCTCAAAACAGCCTTTTGTGAGCCAGCCTTTTCGCACAGACGCAGCTAACGTGCGATTTCTGAATTCCAATCGGACCATTGTTCGGCCGCTCTGTTCTCGTTCCCGCGCGGAGCCCGGGGAGCACGCCCGGGCGAGCCACAGCAGCCGCGCGTCGCCTCCATCTCGGCCACCCCCGCGAACGCCAGGGCTATTTTTACGAGCGCCGCGCCCGCGAGGGCGGGCAGGGACCGACGGGCGTAACTCGCCCGCACGTAAATCTGAATCGATTCAGAGTTCATAAATAATACGGTTAGCGCTAGCGAAAAACTCGGTCCCTTCGAAGAGGAGCGGGATTTTTTAGCGGGACGTGAAAAAAAGAGCAGGCCGATATCGCCTCCCGCTCTCCGTGGCGGGCGGGGCGCAGCACTGCCTCGTGGGTAATCGGAGCCCGCCGACAGATGGGCGCGTCCGTTTCTCGACGGCGGCGTTTTTGCGATGGAGAAAACGGAAGCCAGAGAAGCGTTAGCGCTGCGTTTAGCGTGCGAGCCGGGCTAGCCGCGGAGGGCGGCGGTGCAGAGAGGGAGCGCCGCCGAGGAGGAGCGCCGGCGCGCTCTCACGAGGCCTAACGGACCGGCTCGCGGTGACGGCAGGGGCGCGCAGAGACAGGGCCGGAGCGTCCGCCAGCCTGACGTTAAACTCGGGGGCTAATGAGCAGCTGTGCCTTCAGACTGCCCGAGCCCAGCGCCGCATCTTAAGCGTCCCGCCCGGGTCCGTTATCTCGCTTCACTTCCATGTTCTTCTGCTCCCTCGCCCTCCTCCGATCGCGTCTTTAACCGCAGGTTTCTCCTCCACTCGCATCTTTATCTGCTGCTCTGTCTGCCAATCATGTCTTTTACCTGCTGCTCTCCACTCCAATCGCCTCTCTTTGCTTCCACTCTCCTCTAGTCACCCTTGAGTACTGTGAAGGCACATTCTCCGGAGGCACATCTATATTGGATTGAAACCGCGGGCAAAACTCCACAGCCCCAGCTCTCCTACGATCAAAGCAGCCTCGCCACACGCCCATAATCTGAGCATTCGCCGTACGCCTGCGTGACAGAGAGCAGTCACACCCGAGCATCACACGGTACAGAATCTTAACAGGAGGGCTGTCCTCTCCGCAGGACCAAAAGCATGAATTAACCCTTTTTTGAAGAGGAGGTTTCTTGAAATCCTTTTTTCACCATTCTGAGTCGGTGTTCTAGAACTCCACTGTTTTCCATTACCAGTAGTGTAACGGAGGTGAGAGATGCAACCTTTAAGAACGCACACCCGCCTCTCAAAGTGGGCTCCCACATCACTCCATATTACCATACAGTCACAACATGCAAGGTAGGTAGAAACAGAAGCCAGGATTTAGCATAGCATGCACGGATGGCTTCAAAGTGTGTCATGCCAGTATTGCTGACATATTCTCGCGAAATGTTGTGTGTGCATGCCACCATTCACAGCCACCATAATTCCATACCCTCACCATTCACTACTACCTTAACTCTAGCCCCTCCCCCTCCATAAACACCATAACTCTATCCCTTCTCCCTTCACTACTACCTTAACTCTAGCACCTCCCCCCCCATAAACACCATAACTCTATCCCTTCTCCCTTCACTACTACCTTAACTCTAGCCCCTCCCCCTCCATAAACACCATAACTCTATCCCTTCTCCCTTCACTACTACCTTAACTCTAGCCCCTCCCCCCCCATAAACACCATAACTCTATCCCTTCTCCCTTCATTACTACCTCAAGTCTAGCCCCTCCCCCTCCATAAACACCATCAGATTTCGTGGTCTTGACCTTGATTGAACATCCTGATCTCCGAGGAGTATATTTCGCGATATATTTCAGCGCCACAGAAGTCCCACTCAGACGAGCGGCGCTGCTGTTGCAGGAGAGGCCCGCAGGAGAAGCATGCGAGGCCGAGAGCAGGTCGTATATTCTGCGGGGCCAGTGGCAGCTGCAATAAACATCTTCGCGCAACGCAAAGGGAAAGAGCTCTTCAGACCTCAGAGAATGGGCTGTCCTCACTGGGAGGGTTCAGGTGAGGACAAGCAAGCCCCCCCCACCCCCCCCACCCCCCCCCCCCGTAGACCCAGAGGGGTTTGAGGCCGGGGGAAATACCCCGGGGGTACGAGGCGAACCGGCGGCCGAGGCAGCCAGGGCGATGCACATTTCACGGTAAACGCGGCGCGGCGTTTACGCTCCCGAGCGGCGGCCGATGAAAACGACCCCGCGCGTGCGGAGCGTTTCGGGTACTGTTCCCGCCCTCCGGCGAGAGCCCCGCCAGCCTGAGGCCCCCCTCACAGCCCGTCACACGATCAGCATACTAAATCATTTCATATTTTAAAAAAAACCCCACATTTTAGTCTATCCAGACTGCTCCTATCAACGTCACACCTCGCGGCGAAGGCCCGGAGTGTTCTGTGGGACATGCGCCCCAAAGCCCATTTCGGTTCAGGTCTAATTCGGCCCGATCCGTCACAACCCAACCCCAAAAAAAGCACCGCGAAGTGCTGAACTGCCCGAAGGTGATTGATCCGGGCTTGTTAACCTTTTCACTTCTCAGCATCAAAGTGCAGCGCTATGTTCGCAGTGCATTCATTTACACCTTCTGACAAAATCCAAATTACCGAGAAAACAATCCACTCGCTCGGCGATACGCTCCAGAGAACCGCATTCGAAAAGGCTGACTGTTCGTCTTACGGTCTCTCCAGGCCCGACGCCGTGCCCCCCGGGCGCCTGCGTGACTAATGGGGCCTAACGTTTCACCCGTCAGGATATTAAGAAAACCTGAAATGCAAAATACCCACAATCCTTCACCACGGAGCAGCCCAAAACCACTGCCTCCAATCAGCCTGCTCGGGGGCCTAGTCAATAGGCGGGAACGTTCTGTTGGGTGTGAAACCTTCGGTTCGTTCGACAGGAGGTTAGCTCAGAACGGTTGGCTGTGACTCGCAACACATCTTGGGAAGGGTCTTTTTTGGGGTGTCCCTGGGGTGGGAACACTGGCTCCACTAGGTTGGTGGTGGTGGGGTGAAGGCAGTTAACGTATGTAATTGGCAACAGCGTAAAGACGGCACGTAATCAGCATTTCGACCTTCACCACCCAGAAGTTCGGTCCAGTCCCGTTTCAAAACATGCTGTAATGCTCTGGTGCCCTTGACTGTGCCCCTCATATAATGGGTCAGCAGTTAGTTTGCGCCGAGTGTATAAAACAGATTCAGGGAGAGTGGCCAATAGGAACTGCCATCCTCTCTACAGCCACGCCCCACAGTGAAACAGCGCCGCGCCCCGCACGACCAATTAGGTTTGGCCCCTGATCTAGTGACCCCAACATCCCACGGAGCTACAAACTACAACAGCACCTTGCCATCCACACATCACCTGACCAACTCCAGAAACCTCTGCCCCACAAGAGACAACACCCACCCACCACCCACCACCCGCCCATGGAGGGCCTAATGTGTGAGAAGGGAGGGCACTTGTTCAAGCGTCAGGCAGGCCACACGTCTTGAGGCGGTCTTCTAAAATAGCAAATTAAATAACGGTCGAGACCTGAGCTAACAGTCGGCGGACTAAAATACTCAGGAAATGGGTTTTAATAACACGGCCTCGGGCACGCAATCGCTTCCCGCCGACAGGAGCCGCTGAGAGTTCTGAGGGACAGTTTCGGCGCCCCGATTCCTTAAAACTGCGACGAGGCCGATCCCTCAGAGCCCAGCAATCCCGCCCCGAAGCCCTCCATTACGGCTCCCGTTTAATTTTGAGCGGAATCCGCGGCACCTTCGCTCATCTCAACGCGCCCGCGGGCCCTCGCGATTCCGCGGCCGACGAGACGCGGCGCGGCTCCACGCGGTTAAAATGCGGTCCCGCGATCTCGGCCCGTGTTCAAAAACGCCGCCCCGGAGCGCCGACGCAGAACCCAGCTTCGAATTTCGCCTCGCAAACGGACAGGATCGCGACACGATATCTCAAATCAGCGCTGCTGCTCAGAGACACTCTACGAACACGGGCCCCGTTTGAAAGCACGGAGTTCTGCCAGTTTTAGCGTCGCGCCGTTAAGAAAGAACTATATCCTCCAGAGACCCAGAAAAAAAAAAGGGCTCCTGAATTTTGAGAGTTTTTCCCCCCCCTTCTTTTACATGATCTAAATGTTTGGTGTGGAGGAAAAAAAAACACGTTACAATAAAAAAAAATTGTCGAAAGTATATTTTTACTTTTCTTCTTTAAGGCTCAGTGGGAGTAAACATAGCAGCGCGTGTGGCCTGAGAGATACGCTCCACTGAGAGGACGGAACTGAATGGCCAGACCTCAGGGGGACATGAGATGGAGCTGAATCCCTGCTTCGCCCTGAAAGCCTGGCCTTCTTCTTCTTCTTCTTCTTCTTCTTCTCCTCCTCGCCATTCATTAAAAACACCCACGGGGCAGCTGCATTCAGCAGCTCGCGGATCCAACCGCCGCCGAGCAAACAGACAGCTCCGCCTGAGCGGAATTCATAATGAAACTGGGGTTTGTAAAGAAAAAAAAAAAAAAAAAAAAAAGCCAGCGTGCCATCAGAGCGACAATCCTCCGGGCGCTCTGGAGCCCCTCCCACGCGGGCCGAGGGGCGATGACCTCACCGCCGGGCCCACTCGGGCGCCTCCGAGCCGGAGCGGCGGAGAATAAAGAGAGCGTCGTCTAGACGACCCCCCCCCCCGCGGCCACGGCGACCGCAGGACTGCGGGCGAGAGAGCCAGGTGCGCTCCGTTTACAGGTGAGCAGATTTTGACAACAGGGCGGCCATTTTGGCTCCGTTCACCATCACACGCTCTTCCCTTAAGGGTCCTCTGGTACAGCCATGTCCTTTTTTTGGATTAAACATAATTGTTCACTCAACACACTTTTTTTGTTATTGTTGCTGTTGTTTAGTTGTTTTTTAAAGCCACATACTGTATACTGACATTCACATCTGAAAAGTGTTCAGGTACGTCAAATTAACGTTGCACAAAACACTGCGCAGCACGAGGAACCCGACTGTGAATACCCAGGGAGCAGTTCTGGCTGTACCCCCGTTAAACCGGAGGCCGTGGGGTCCCTTATCGAAGCACCGCCACAGACCGCGCCCTTCGTCCCCCCCCCCCCCCCCCAACCCCGGCCCGCTGGCCACAGCCGCGGGGACCGCAGAGCGTGGAGACCCAGCAGGGGGCGCCGCGCGCCGGGGAGCGCCGCTCTCCGCCGTCTCAGACAGGCGAAGGCCGCAGAACGCGAGCGATCCAGCGGAACGCGTTTCCGTACGGCGGGCCCGTGCTCGGAAGAGGTTTCGCCATAAATCGCGTTCGCACATCGGAAGCGCTTTATCTTTGGGGCCAGGAGTCCCCAGACGGGACGGGACGGGGGGGGGGGGGGGGGGGGGGGCCTCCGGATGAGGCTGTTAACCCCCATTTGGAGGTCAATTACAGAGGCGCAGAAGACAAATTGAGGCACATAAGAATAAAGGTCACGCTTTCTATTTTCACGGAGAGCGCCTTCCGCTGCACTTGATGGGCACTCGTAAGTCTGAAGGAGAGCCGGTCAGGCCGAGCGCTTCAATCTAGCCACAGTGCCAGCACAGCTCTCTTGGGCCAATTCACAATTTCCCTGGCATGCGATTTTAGGGCTTCCCAGTCTAAATTATTATTTTTTAATTATAGTTTTTTGTACTTGTTTATAATGCACAGCACAAATAATATTTAACATATAAAACGGGCAATTAAAATGGATACCGAAGCACCATATCGACGTGAAACAATACGAGGACAGTAATACAGTGTGGGGCCTCTCTATAACTTTAATTAGATCATTAAGGGAACATATTTAATGAAAGCACATGCGATGCCTCCTGCATTAAACCCGCACCTGGAAAACTTGGGCCGGCTTCAACGCTGGACGTTTTTGCCAGGACTGCCAACCCACTCCCAGCCCGCCCCCGTCCCCCCCCCGTCCCCGCCCCCAGCCCCTCCCCTGCTTCTGCCCTGCACACGTGACGACTCACTCTTAAAGAGGAACTACCGCTCTCCGCAACAAGCGAAAAGGCCATGGCGCGCTGGCCGGCCTATCAGAGCCCAGCGGTGAACGGCGTCCTGCGCGGTTTAAGCCGATTGGACGGCTGACTCCAGGCTCTGAGCTCACGGCATCCTGGCCTATCCGCTCGCTGCGGAGCGCAGTTTGCCAGCGCAGGCGTGACAGCAGCTACGGATCAGACTGAGATCAGACCAGACTAATACGACCAGGATCAGACTGAGATCAGACCAGACTAATAAGACCAGGATCAGACTGAGATCAGACCAGACTAATAAGACCAGGATCTGACTGAGATCAGACCAGACTAATAAGACCAGGATCTGACTGAGATCAGACCAGACTAATAAGACCAGGATCAGACTGAGATCAGACCAGACTAATACGACCAGGATCTGACTGAGATCAGACCAGACTAATACGACCAGGATCTGACTGAGATCAGACCAGACTAATACGACCAGGATCTGACTGGCGCACACGTGCACCCTGGAGCTGTGTGTATACAAGCGACAGAGGGAGGGAGGGAGGGAGAGAGAGAGAGAGAGAGAGAGAGAGAAAGAGAGAGAGAGAGAGAGAGAGAAATGCACTTCCTCCTTCCTTGCACTAAATATTTGAAATGAGAGATGTATATTTCCAGAAATTATCCCTAATTATAAATAAATTTAATTTGCCTATCAAAAGAAGTAAAACGTGCAATTATAATTCTGTTGCTGTTATTGCTAGATATTACATTGATCATCATTATTATTTAAATATTATATTATTTTTTTACATATTTATATGCATGCTTTGGCAATAATTACATTTGTGTTTCACGCCAATAAAGCAATTTGAATTTGAATTTGAATCAGAGAGAGAGAAAGAGTGTGCGCTGGTTACCATAACGAACATGACAGCTCTACCGCACCCCCCCGCTCCCGTTCTAATCAGCACCATGGAAACAAGGCACAAGCCACAGCTGCTGACTGCTCCTACCAAAAAAACAGCCCAATTCTCTGGGCAAAAACGGCTCTAGTTATTCCGGCTCATTCTACCTACCATTATCACTAGAGTTTATTCTTTTTTTGACTAGCTAGCAAACCAAACTGCATTTCGGTTTATGCAAATTGTACTTGGGGGAAACGGAGGGGGGGATTTGTAAATCCATAAGATCCTGGTTGCAATTCCCACTTTGACAGACACACGCACGCATGATAGCGTATGAAATCGGGTCAAAAATCCATTTTTTTTTTTTTTCTTTGTTGTGAAGACAGTATCTGAAACAATTATGTGCAAACAGACACGCACCATTGCATCAGACGAACACGAACCCAAAACCCGAGCTAACTGGCGATAAATACAATTTCCTGGTGCGAGGAAAAAAGGATTCAAGAGAAAGCGTGTAAAAGAGTGGGAGCGGAAGAGAGGAGAGCAAGCCCACAGTGCAGTCGCACTGAATATGTATTCCCCTCTTTCGTAAACGCCACCTTGCAAACCGTGATCGATGCACGGTCGGGTGAAGGGGAAACGGAAGCGACCTGCTCTGGACGGACGCGACGTCGCGCGCGTCGCAGACCATTAGCGCCGGTGAACGGTTCTAAAAATCACGTTACGCGCGCTGCTGCGATCGTGAGGAACGACGGGCCGCCACGGAAACGGAAATCGAGGCGTCGAGGGGGGAGCGGCGGCTCCAATCGCGCGTCTAACCCGTCTCTCGGGAAACACCTCGGATTCGTCCGCACGCGCGCCGCACGCAAATCGCAGAGCGTCGCTGAGATCCGTTTAACCCATCGCTGCCCCGCGGAGGGCGTTCTGCGCTGAGAGCTACGCGCTCGGTGTAACGGGAGGCGCAGGAGTACCCTGTCCCGTGTACAAACACCACTCAGGAGAGGAAACCCTTCCACTCATTTACTTATTTCACCTTTATTTCATCAGGTAGGTGGACTCAATTAACTTTTGCAGTGCTAACCGCGGGACTCTAAAGTAGGTAGGGAACGCAAGGGATCATTTAGCCAATCAGGGGCGAGGATGATTAGGTGGCCAGATATAGAGGCAGGTTGATAAGAATTTGACCGGGACACTGGAGTTAACAACCCTGCTCTTTTCAAAAATGTTTTTGGGCCTTTAACTGAGTCATCTCATCTGGTCTGAAGGACGGAACCTTCCCCAGCACAGTGACCCCATCAGTGCATTTGTGCGCATGTGTGTTTGTGTACGTTAAAGCTCACGTGTTTGTGTGTATGACAGCGTGTGTGCTTATGTGTGTGAGAGTGCGCCTGTGTGAGTGTGTCTCCCTCTCTCACACATACAGCTTTACTCGTTATATACTTGATTTATATGAATCACCGCACCATCACGCAAACACGCGCACACACAACACACACACACACACCACTCATCTCCTATCACACGAGGTGATATGTGGGAGGAGAGCATCACACACCTGCAGGGAGAGATGGAAGCGAATCTTCTATCAATCCCACAATCCCTTCCGAGAAGAGCTCGGCAGGAGGACAACGTTGCAGCGCGGAGAGCAGCTCAAGCCACAGAACCACCAAACCACTGAAACCTAACAGGCTTCTCCCACACAGCCACACCACCACCACCAGCACTGTCCCAACACCCACACTCAGAACAGCACACAGGCACACACTGCACCACACACACACCCACACTCAGAACAGCACACAGGCACACACTGCACCACACACACACCCACACTCAGAACAGCACACAGGCACACACTGCACCACACACACACACACACAGTATATATTATACAGTACATACACGTAGTACAGCACAGAAAAGCACTCACTAAGAATCACGAGAGTGTATCTATGTTCCTAAGGTCCTATGTTCCCAGGTGCATAGGACCTTAGGAACATATGACCCTGGGAGAGCACATATGTAGAGCTGGGGAACATAGGACCCTGGGAATACAGGAATGACCCCAGAACCACACATGCACATACATCTGTAACACTGAAGAAAAGCATGAACAGCACTTGCTTAAGGATTAACTTTAGACTTCTATTATCATTCCATAATATGCTGAACAGCACATGCAGATACTAAAAAATGACACAGGGCCAAACTAAGAAAATAGATTGTTAAAGGTGAACAATTATGCTACAATCAATTAAATGGCTCCTTTCTTCAAGCAACATGAACAAAAGCAAGAGGAAGGGGGTTTGCAGTAACCCCAAAATAGTATCAAATGCATTTACCATTTCCTGAAATGGATTCTGAAAATCTTCACTCTGAAAGTGAAAATTATCACATAAACTACTAAACCAGGGCTGCCCAGTCCTGCAGGTTTTCGGCAAAGCACATCTCACTCAACAGCTAGAGATCGTTGAGCTGCTAATTAGTAGAATCATAGTAAATTAGGGTTGATGTGAAAATCTACAGGATGGTAGATCTCCAGGTAAAGTGTTGGGCAGCCCTGTTTAAAACTTTGTATAACCCTGGCAAGTATAAAATAAGCAGTTACCATCAACTGAATGCAAGTCATCCATAATTTGCAACAATCAGACCTATGCCAGTATTTTAAACACTTCAAGCTGCAATTTTTAAATTGAGTCAACCAAATCCTGGCAAATTAAATCAGTAGGGTACTAATGGCTGAAAATGTGGACACATAGTCATGACACTAAACTATTTTCATAAAATGAAGACTGCAAAGACAAACCAAACGGCAATAAACCAAACATCCATTGTGTTCAAATAAATTTAAGGAAGAAATAAAATAAAAAATAAAAAAACACTTTCAACAAACTTAATTGATCATGTGATTGGCTGTAACAAAAACACGGATTCAAGGTGCATCCCTGGATTTTAAGAACCCCCTGAATTAATATACAACCTAAGCCAAGGATCTTATACTCCGGTACTGGAGGGCTGCAGTGCCTGCAGGTTTTTGCAATACCCTTTAAATCAGTAGCCAATTTAAACCTTGGAATGAATGTATGTGGACTAATTAGCCACCCAATCACTTTAATTAAGCACACAAGCACGAAGCACACAAAAAACCAGCTGACAACAGTGCTCCATATGAATTAAATTTAAGATCCTTGTCCTAAACTATGAGAGGCTGTCCAACTGCTTAATCAGAAACTGAAAAAAATAATTGTGACTCAGTGGTAGAAAAAAAAACATTTTCATTCGCAGAGACAACGCATTCGCAGAGCTGCATAAATCAGGAGTGCTTGAGGAATGTTTCTGGGCTAGAGATGGATTAGAGAAACGAGGAAAGAGGAGGGGTTAGCAGCAATCAATACGTTCAGCTGAGTACAAAATGAGCAGTGCAGTGTGGGCTGGCTATTGTTGGGTTTGCTAACAACAGAATCTGATTCAAGATGGCAAAAAGATGGTCATTTGTTGGGTTTGTGATGTTTGTCTGGTTTGGCTATTTTTGTGACGCTGTGGAAGATGCAGCTACCCCCACTTCAGTGGATCGTCCATCTGTTGAGATTCCAATGATTAATGACACTGCTATGGGGCTACAGTCTGACAGCCCAGTAATGCGTGCCATTGTTACGGGTCAGCCATCCTTTTTTAATCCAGCATTCCCACCTGCTCCAGGTCATTTTTTCATTGAGAGGCCTCCAACAACTCTGGCTCCTGAGGGCCAGCCTTCCTACCAGAGGCCAGCAGCTACCATGGTTCCTGTGGGTCATTCTCCCTATCAGAGGCCAGCAGCCACTATGGAACCTGTGGGTCAGCCTCCCTATCAGAGGCCAGCAGCTACCATGATTCCTGTGGGCCAGCCATCCTATCAGAGGCCAGCAGCTACTATGGTTCCAGTGGGGCAGCCATCCTTTGAGACCCTAGTGCCACCTCGTATTCCTGTGGGTCAGCCTCCCTATCAGAGGCCAGCAGCTACCATGGTTCCTGTGGGTCAGCCTCCCTATCAGGGGCCAGCAGCAACTCTAGCACCAGTGGGCCAGCCATCCTTTGAGAGACCAGTGCCTCATGTTCCTGCGGGCCAGCCATCCTATCAGAGGCCAGCAGCTACTCTGGCACCAGTGGGTCAGCCTCCCTACCAGAGGCCAGCGGCTACTCTGGCACCAGTGGGTCAGCCTCCCTACCAGAGGCCAGCGGCTACTCTGGCACCAGTGGGTCAGCCTCCCTATCAGAGGCCAGCGGCTACTCTGGCACCAGTGGGTCAGCCTCCCTACCAGAGGCCAGCGGCTACTCTGGCACCAGTGGGTCAGCCTCCCTACCAGAGGCCAGCGGCTACTCTGGCACCAGTGGGTCAGCCTCCCTACCAGAGGCCAGCGGCTACTCTGGCACCAGTGGGTCTGCCTCCCTACCAGAGGCCAGCGGCTACTCTGGCACCAGTGGGTCTGCCTCCCTACCAGAGGCCAGCGGCTACTCTGGCACCAGTGGGTCTGCCTCCCTACCAGAGGCCAGCGGCTACTCTGGCACCAGTGGGTCTGCCTCCCTACCAGAGGCCAGCGGCTACTCTGGCACCAGTGGGTCTGCCTCCCTACCAGAGGCCAGCGGCTACTCTGGCACCAGTGGGTCTGCCTCCCTACCAGAGGCCAGCGGCTACTCTGGCACCAGTGGGTCTGCCTCCCTACCAGAGGCCAGCGGCTACTCTGGCACCAGTGGGTCTGCCTCCCTACCAGAGGCCAGCGGCTACTCTGGCACCAGTGGGTCTGCCTCCCTACCAGAGGCCAGCGGCTACTCTGGCACCAGTGGGTCTGCCTCCCTACCAGAGGCCAGCGGCTACTCTGGCACCAGTGGGTCTGCCTCCCTACCAGAGGCCGGCGGCTACTCTGGCACCAGTGGGTCTGCCTCCCTATCAGAGGCCGGCGGCTACTCTGGCACCAGTGGGTCAGCCTCCCTATCAGAGGCCGGTGGCTACGCTGGCACCAGTGGGTCAGCCATCCTATCAGAGGCCGGTGGCTACCTTGGCTCCTGTGGGCAAGCCTTCCTTGGATCCAGTGCTTCCAGTCCTGCCTGTGCCAGATATTGTGAGGGCCATCTGTGGGGACAGCTTACTACAAGTGGAAGTGAATGCTATTCTGCTTGGTATTGGCCAGCTAGTCCATCCATCTGAGATCACCCTGGGAGGCTGTGGACCTGTTGAGCAGGACAAGTCTGACTGGATGCTGCACTTTGTGACTGAGCTACATGATTGTGGCAGCACACAGATGGTATGTCTGATTTGGCATAATGTAATTGGACAGTGGATGTACAACTAATCTTAATCTGACATGGACCTCTTTCAGATGACTGAAGACTCTCTAATCTACACCTTTTCCCTGAATTACCAACCCAAAGCACTTGTTGGCACTCCTATCGTAAGGTCCAGTGAAGCAGTGGTTCTCATCCAGTGCCATTACCCAAGGTTTGATCTACGTCCTACTAGAGGCTTTAAACTTCTTGTTTCTTGTGTGCATTTGTGCCTTGCTTTGACCCTAACATTGCACATTAAATCAATATGCTTCAAATTTTATTTCTCTCCCCACCACCCACAGACTGCACAACGTGAGCAGCAATGCCCTGCACCCAACCTGGATCCCCTACCAATCGGCCATGTCTGCTGAAGAACTCCTTGTCTTTACCCTGAGGCTCATGGAAGGTACGTTGCAGTCTTTACATAAGTTTCTTTGGATAGTCATGTATTGACGACTGTCTTCCCATCAACAGATGACTGGCAACAGGAGAGGGCCCCTCGCATATTTTTCTTGGGAGATACACTGAAAATTGAGGCCTCTGTAGTCCAGGCCAACCATGTGCCCCTCCGTGTCTTCATTGAGAGGTGTGTCGCTTACTTGGATCCCAGCTTGGCTCCCAGCTATGCTTTCGTTAAAGAAGATGGGTGAGTAGTCCGTACAATAGTCAGACTGAAATGTTTCACGTGATGAGCATACTTGTCTTGATACAGCATCTTTCTTTAGGTGCCTAATGGATTCCCAGCTACCAGGCTCCCACTCAATGTTCCTGCCCAGGCTACAGGATGACAAGCTCCGCATGGAAGTGGATGCTTTCAGATTTGCCCAGGAGGACCGAAGCTCTGTGAGTACAATGCCATTCATGGTTTCAGACTGCCTCATTTCACGATTGCTGGTACTGAAACTTTGCACCCTACAGATTTACTTTTATTGCCACCTGAAAGCCACTGCAGCTTCAGATCCTTATGGGGGCAAGGCTTGCTCATTCTCTCCAGAAGCTGGCCGGTTAGTAAATTGAATATTTTGAAGTATCTACGGTCCATCTAGAAATAACCGCCCCCTTTTCATTAATTTATTTCCCCAGGTGGCTCAGCCTCTCTGGAATGGATGTGTGCAGTTGCTGTGAAGTTAGCTCTTGTGTGGCTAGGAAGGGGAGAAGTCTGGACGAGTCAGGTTGGACCTCATTGCAGGTTTACCTTTGGTAGAATATCAGCTCTGCCAGCTGGTGGCAGGGTGTGACTTGCGCTTCTCGTCTGCAGCTGCCCAGTGGGAAGGTGACGCCCTCCTTGGTCCCATTACTATCCAGCAGGCTGCTGCCACTGACCTGGTGTCAGAGTCTAGGAGCAGTCTCTTGAAGGCAGAGGATCACAAAGCTACAGGTAAGCTGTCCGGTTTTTTGTTACGCCAACAATGATTAGTCTTTCAGAGTTTCAGCCTTGTGAAACTTGAACAGGTTACCCTACAGGGTTGGAGTCCTGATCTATGTGGTCACTTCTGGCACTACGATCTTTACTTCACTCTAGTGTGTTTTTCTGCACCTTGAACTGATGCACTTGTTGTAAGTTGCTCTGGATAAGAGTGTCTGCTAAATGCCTAATGTGATTTGAACTGTTCCTCCCAGGTGCGTCACCTGTGACTATAGTCGTGGCTGGAGTGACTGTTACAGTGGGAATCATCTGTATGATTGTGCTGGCAACTGTACTGCGTTGGAGACAACGCAAGTCTCGTATGAGGAGTCTGGTTAATAATTAAAAAAATGTGAAAGTGCTTTCTGACTCTGCCTGTACTTGTTTGGTTTAGTTTGTGTTTTGCTGGTCCAAAACCAGGGGGGGGAAAATTTGTGTTCTGCACTACCTGCAGTCTTTCATCTTCGCTACTTGATTCCTTATACCATTTTTGCTTTCAAAACATGAGCATGCACACTGCGGCAAGACTCGTCAATTTGAATTTGCTTGCCTTCAATTATGACTGAGTTTCAGCTTTTACTTGACCGTAGGGGGTGGGCTGGGCTTTCTCCATTCAAACTTGTGAGGTTAGAAGGCTGACCACCTATTTAGGTGTTCTGTAATTCAATTTGGTATGTAACAAGCTACTTGCTGTTTCTAATCTAATGGTAGCTGTGCTCGTGTTTTACTGCAGTGAGGGCACTGGCCTTTAAGCCAGTTAAGCTTGAGTATTTAATTAGGTGAAGGGTTCATCAAGTTTTGGGTGGTCAAACTGCAAATGGCTTGTCTTTCATTAAGATGTGCATTTTCTTTTATTTTTGAAGTCTTTCACATCCTGATATCAAATTTATAAGGTCAGGAAAAAAATCCAGTCTGACTGCTCCAGGCTCAGAAATGAGCCACTCTAAATTTCACCATGCCTGAATCTTGACAACCAATCAGGACGGCCATCTGCAAGGAGGCTGGACCGCTATGCCTGCCAATCATGTCGCACATTCACAGCGCTGTCAAAGCAAAGATACCTCGTGGGGTTTCCGGCCGGGGGCATCACCAAAAGCCTTAGAGAGACTCGGTCCGAGTCCCACGCACAAAAGGGGCGGGTGTGCTCCGGGCTCCCGTGCGCGCACTCATAGGAAGACGTGGGGATCTACGGAACGCGGGCGCAGCTAACCTCACAGAGCTCGTCCGGGAATTCGACGAAACGAAATCTGTCGCGGCATCAGCCGGAGAGCGATGGGGAAGCGCGTTACCAAACGCAGCCGGTGGGACCTTCGAGCAGTGGCGGCGGTGCTCTCGTACCTGAACTAAATCCATTTTTCTTGGGTTGCCCAGGTGTTAAAATGCACCGGCAGCAACTCTTTCCCACAGCTGCCCTCAGCCTTAATAAATCACGTCAGCCAACACCTATGGATGCACATGTATGCATACTGTCCTCGCAGACCGCACCCTCAAACACCCTAAAGTGTATACACTTTACAGATACCAGCAAAAATCAGTCTCAAACTTAACATGAGCATGTGAAGAGTAATGTGAGGGAGCAGTATAGTAATATAGCAACTCATCAGCCCTAGGCTTCTTCTAGGCTGTGGGATTCTGAGGGTGGAACCAGAACCCAGGGATCCAGTCTGGTATGGAACCACTCAGTCCACGGGTCCAGGGGCAGGTAGGAGTGCTAAGGCCAGCGCGCCTCACAGGAAACTACACAATCAGAATAAAGAACTTGAGTGACGTTTTTACATACCACAACACACTTGCCCTTGGCTCACCTATTAAACTCCCATCAAAACAATTGGTTGATGCATTAATTTCCATCCAGGAAAATTAGAAAATGGACCCGGAGAACTGCGGCCGAATTGTCTCCGTTCACCATTGGAATCCCACAGCAATGCATTTTAAAGTAGGCCTATCTGTCTTGGATGCGCCTCGTGTAGACAGTGATGGTGAAAAGCAATCTTTGCTGAATTGCAAGGTGATTATTAAGTAATAAGTCCCCTCGAAACAATATTCCAGGCAAATCGCTTGGAGAAGTGCCAATAAGAAACCGCTACGGGGAACAATTTTCCTGCGAACCGCTGTGGGCGTGTGTGTGTGGGAGTGTGTGTGTGTGTGTGTGTGTGTGAGAGTGTGTGTGCGCGTGTGTGTGTGGGAGTGTGTGTGGGTGTGTGTACGCAGTTTGTGTGTGAGAGCCTGCATGTACGCAGTATCTGTGCGGGGGGTTGGTGTATAAATGTATTTTTGTGGAGATCATTCGGTTGGAAACTGAAGCCTGAAGTCAATTGAAGCTCAAAAAAGCAGTGTAACAGACAGGACGTGATTTCTGGCAGGCGTTAACGAATACGTAAAAAGCCGCTGTTCCACAGGAGGTCGGAGCCGTCGCCCTGGCAGGACAGCCAAAACGGCAGCGGCGCCTGAGAGAATCTGGCCGGAAGTCCGAAGGAGGGCCCCCCTCGCCGGGGTCACAGCGAAAGCGACCTTTCGCTACGCCGCGACGCGGCGACGGCTCACAGCTTTAACGAGAGCGGCTTTCAGCCGTCCCCATCGCGTGAGTGACCTTTCCATCCCCCCCCCCCCCATGTGGCGGCCGTCCCGCCGGACCCATCCAGCATCTTCTCGAAACGCGCACCCCCATGCCTCCCACCCCCCCACCGATCCCAAACGCCAGCCTCATTATTACCTCACGCGCCCAACCCGGCCCCCACTCAGCAAACATCAAAAGCGGGCCGCGGGGCAGCGGCTCGGAGCTAAAGGGCTCGGTATCGATCTCCCTCCCTTTTATCCGAAACGGCTCGGGGCGCGCTTCCGCGGGCGCGCGGAGAGAGCGGCGGCGGGTAAACACGGGGGGGGAGCCGCCGTCACGGCGACGCGCTGAAGACTGCGGGGGGGGGGCGCGCAGGATCAGAGACAAACAAAGAGGCCCGGCGCTAATGCGATTCCGCTCTAAATTAATTAAAAGGAACCCAATTAGGCTTAGCGGCAGGAGTCAGGAGGGACACGGACTGCTAATGCGCAGCCGTATCGAAGCCGCTTCTCCTCCGACCGCGAACGCGCCGTCGGGCAACGACCGCGGCGTCGGCGGCCCGACTCGTCTGGCCGCTTTGTGGTCTGGACGATCCGGGACGCGAAGAGGAAGAGGAAATTTTCAGCGAGAACCGAAATAATTAAGTACCGCGTGACCTTTCTCTTACCTGAGACGCTCACACGCTCTGACATTAAGAGGCTCTCCAGAATATTAATTTGAATGTTTGTTGTTTATGGTAACCTCTTTATCCTGCATTTACATGCACACACACGCACACACACGCAAGCACACACACACGCACACACACACACACACGCACACACACACACACACACACACACACACACACACACACACTCAACACCATTAAGACCCAATTTGACAGCCAGCTCCATTTAGTGTTTTTAACGACTCCACATTGTGCGTGTCCAGCTGTTCTCTCTCAGCCTCATGCGAGGGACGGGTCCTGTAATGAGCCCAATAATAACGACACCTATCCCACTTCAGCTTCCCCCCGCTCGCCACAAATAGCAGCGCCATTACCCGGGCCCGAGAGAGCAACGCAGGCGCACGGGCAGCGTTTACGGCAGACGCACAGGTGAGACTGCGGCTGAGGTTACGTGCTCTCAGGTCCCAGCCTACAAAGGATTTTCATTCAGTGCGATTGCACTCTCTCTCTCTCTCTCTCTCTCTCTCTCTCCTCTCTCTCTCTCTCTCTCTCTCTCTCTCTCCAAATAAAGTTTTCACGGTCCCTTACCCCTATCCTCCCTCCCTCCCTCTCCTCTCTCTCTCCTCAAATAAAGTTTTCACGGTCAGGGCAGAGATTCTAGGCTGGAGGAAAGCTGTGGGGGGGGGGGGTTCAAACACTTGAGCCCTCTACCCAGGTGTTCACAGCATTCAAACTGTGTGACAGAAAAGTGTAGGGAGACCACATGTTCGCCTAACAGCCAATCAGAAAAAGCTGTCCTGTGTGTCTCGCGGTGTGGAGGAGGGAGGGTGGGTATGTGCGGAGACTCACATGTAGCGCAGGTGTGGGTTCTGGGAGAAAGCTCGCGCCTGGATCACCCGCAGGTTGGAGTTCATGATTGTTCTGAAAAACAGAAACACACACTGATGTACACACTCCCAGGTATAGTGCACACACACTCATATACACATACGCAGGTATAGTACACACACTCATATACACACCCCCAGGTACAGCACACACACTCATATACACACCCCAGGTATAGTGCACACACACTCATATACACATACGCAGGTATAGCACACACACTCATACACACATACCCAGGTATAGCACAGACCAGACACAGTTGAAGCACACACACACTGGTAAACGCACTCTGGTATAACTGGTATATCACACCCGGACTCGTCACACACTCAGAGCTGGGCTGCGGCCCCCTGTTCCTTTAAAGCGGAGGGAAGGAGAGGGAATGAGGGGGGGGGGGGGGGGGGGGGGTAATTCATCCTTATTCCCCCGGTGGCCTTTATGTACTCTAATGAGGCTCCACGCTCCGGCCCAGAGCGCCCGGCTCGGCACGGAGCAGCGCCGTCAGGGTAGAGGCGGCGTCCCCGCCCAGCCCAGCCCCACACCTCACAGACAGGGGAACGGCTCCACACTGCCAGGCCGGCACTAACAACCTGCCACCAGCAGAGGCACGACTGGCATCATCAATCTGAGCCAATGCAGCGCAGGCTTTTACAGAGACCGGGTTCTGAGCCAATGTAGCGCAGGCTTTTACAGAGATCGGGTTCTGAGCCAATGTAGCGCAGGCTTTTACAGAGATCGGGTTCTGAGCCAATGTAGCGCAGGCTTTTACAGAGACGGGGTTCTGAGCCAATGTACGCAGAGAGATCGGGTTCTGAGCCAATGTAGCGCAGGCTGTTACAGAGCTGAGCAATGTAGCGCAGGCTTTTACAGAGATCGGGTTCTGAGCCAATGTAGCGCAGGCTTTTACAGAGACGGGGTTCTGAGCCAATGTAGCGCAGGCTTTTACAGAGATCGGGTTCTGAGCCAATGTAGCGCAGGCTATTACAGAGATCGGGTCCTGAGCCAGGGAAGGTGGCAGAGTTAGATTCCCTTACTTTTGACAGCGAGGCTAATGGAATTCGACAGCCCAGACCTTCCAGTCAGATAACGGATTTAACGGGTAGCGGCATTATCTTGTGGATCGTGGCGGTGTGGGTGTGGGTGTCGGGGGGGGGGGGGGGGGGGGCGAAGCAGTATGGAAAAAGGAAATGACGAGACTATTATTAACACATGGATATTATCAGGACACCATTAGTTTGTTTCCCCTTTTCCTGGAGTAGCTGAGATCAGTCATTTGCACTAAATGTAGTTTTATCGTTTAAATCTGTGTGTGTTCACTAAAGGGAGATTACTCTGGAACAGACTTTGCTGAGTCAGGTGTGAAGGAGCCACCCCTTGCCATCACAAGCTTAAAAAGAACACACTCCTCTGTGGCATTTAAGTGTTAGCTACTTACAGATTTTTGCAAGTATTTTACCATATTAAACTGTAATCACAGAAGCCTTCTGCCAGACAGAGACCCTGCCATTTGATGGAGACCCAAAGCACAGGGGCTGGGGGGTTTGGGGGAGGGGGGGGGCAGTAAGGATCCACCGACCAAAGGATAACAGCAGCACGTGCCCAAAAGTGGTGAACGCGACACAAAACCGAGAGCTCTTGGTGGTCTGTTGGTCTCGGGTTTGAGTACTTGGTCTCAGGTTTGAATACTAGCCCACAGGTTTCGGAATTTAGCACGTTAGCACGGCCAGCCGTTCGTTGCCAAGCCCCAGCGGTCACTGGAGGGGTTGGTGTGAAGCGGGGGGGGGGGGGGGGGGGGGGGGGGGGGGGGGGGCGGTCCAGGCGTGATCGGTGACGCCAATGCTACAGGCAACGCTGATGAGGGGCGGACACTCCGGAAGCTTCTCTGATGAGAAGAGGCAATGCCAGTGCTGTCCCAGAGTAGCACAGGGGGCACTGCTTTTTTTGTAAGGGGCGTAGTAGAGAAAGCTGTAGGCCAAGGACAGGGAGAACTTACTGCAGCATTTCAAAAGAGACTTTTGTTAACTGAATTTGCCTGCTGCTTTTTGGCAAATGATTTGATCTGTGTGAAAGCAGGGCTGAGGGGCCAAGCGGCCCAAGGCCTTTCCGTGCCGCACAGGGGAGGTTCGTCTGGAAGTAAGCTCTTACAGATAAATATGCCCAACGTTACCAGCACCACCCCTTCTACACCCACACAATAACCTACACCTGCACTCACGCCATCACCCGCAGTCAAAATCACCGGCATCACCCCCACGCTTAGCTACACCCACACCATTATCTACACCTCTACAGTCACCTTCACCACAGCGCACCATCACCTACACCTCCACAGTCACTTACACCCACAGTACACCATCACCTACACCCACACCCAAGCCTGCACAACAGACATCACCAGGCAACAACAACAATCAGGACCATCTCTTCCACAGTGACCTACAAGCACACAACCGACATCACCAGCATCACCTCCAGTCACACATATAGGAGTAAAACCACAGCCTACACCCAAATCTACACTATAACCCACACCATCACCCACACCCATGGCATCAACCACAACATCATCGCTTCCTCTCACACACACAGGAGTGACGCCCAAACCTACAATACAACCCGCACCATCACCTACACCCACTAGATAACCCGCACCATCACCTCCATCTATGAGAACATAAACCAGGCATCCACCTTATCAGAGCCTACAGGTCATCATCAGCTAACGAGACGCCTCTTTTCTGCGACAGGCGCTAGCTCTGCTGTAGCACAGTGTGTGAACAACGCGAGACGACACTTACAGCCTCTGCAGTCCAGTGTACAGCTCCATGTCCACGTCTTTCAGCGTCTGCAAGCCCGTCCAGTTCTCTATGTGTCTGGAACGAGAGGCGGGCGGGGGAGAGAGAGAGAGAGAGAGGGAACATCAGAGGGCGAACGCTGTAACACATAATCATCACCGCCATCACCGACGCTTCCTGCTTTCTGGAACAACTTGACATTGACATTTTCACAAGTACGCGTCAATTATGCGGGGGAATTAACTGCGCTGACAAACTCGGATGTGAAAACTCCTGAAAAAAAAAATGAAAAAAAAAAAGCAAAGCCACTTTAAAATTGAAATACTATGGCAACGTAAACTCTCCAAGAATGCTAGATGTCAAGGAAATAAATCGCAGGAAGTGTCATTGAAAAGGTTCTTAATATAGCACACTGGCGTTAGGCTTTGTAGTTAATGTGCCCACAGCTGCTAGGTGTAATATTGCTGCGTGCTAAAATGCATATATCTAGATAATGGGATGAACACTGTAACAAAGCACATTTACACAGAATCACGGATTTCACATAGACCTTTAAAATTGCCTTATGAACCAGCAGTTAATTCCACAAATCAAATCAGATCAGATCAAAAGGTATTTACACAGCGTATATTACAAGATATTCGTCACATTGCACTTTAGGGCATACCCTTGTCGAACACCCGGGAAAAGTATAATATTGTGATGAATATTGAAAGTGATATCATAGTGAGTCATTGCAGAGTCCCAATTATCCAGGGCACAAAAGAATCCATATATAATATGAACATGCAGATACAATATATTTCCAGAGAAGGCGTATGAGTGGGTACTGCCATCATATAATCTGTAGTTATCTACTAATTCTTCCCACTGGAATAACTTATACAAATACAAGTGTTAAATATTTTCATTTAATCTGTGGTTGGGACAGTATGGAACAATACAAATCCTATGCGCTACCTTGAAGTGATACCACCATCCTGTAACTATATTTCAAATGATGGATGAGCATGACACAAAATACCTACAATCTTCTAGGCGCAAGCATTGGAAAGTAGCATAGGTGGAGAAAAAACATTACGATACAACAAATCAGATTGTTTAAAATGATGTATCAATGATCAAATGTACCTGGTCCCCAAACATAAAATATAACATGATAAATGAATAAACCAACTGCATGGGGATCACAGTTCAGAAATGCAACAGTAAGAGACAGCATCCATTACAGGAGGAAAGGACACCCCTTGGAGAATGCACATGGGCTGTAGGACCTTCAAACCTGCAGCTAAACTGACACTAATATATTCATACTGAAAACGGACCATAAAACTGCTAGTGATGACTGTGGCTGGTATTTACATAGGGCGACACACAACTGGCGATTGCCTCGTCCAGGGTACAGCTAGCTTCAGTCGATTTGGGTTCAGTTCACGCTTCACCGCTCCCTAGCGACCTCTGCTGGTTAATTGGACGTCCAAGGACCGCATGTGAAAGGTCTTCCTCAGACTCTGCACCATGCGAGCTTCACTGTAGAAGCAGCCGGTGGCCTCGTGTGGTTTGGAGGAGAACCACAGATGTCTACGGTCTCCCGAATTGGCAGTGGGGTTCGCGCATGAATGAGGCTGCAGTTGCAGATAATAATTAAATGCTCCAAATTAGGGTGCGAATTGGATGTGTACCACCATGCTGGGCGCCAAATCTATTTACACAAAAAAGGACAATAAAACACCAGTGACCATTTACCCACAAGTTAAATGTAAACTATAAATACAAAACGAATTCATTTATACATGCAATTAAATAATGCTTACTTAAATAGTACATTAGTGTTTTTCATATAAAAGGACTCTTAATTTGACATCAGTAGTGCAAACAGAGACCAGCAGGACAGACCCTTAAGAGGATGTAGACATTATTTTACCCCAGACACCCGACTTGGATTTGCAAATGTTTTCAGAGTGAAGCAGCAGTGAGTAATCAGTCTCTTGCGCTGCCTAAAGGGACCATCATTTTACCACCCTTCCTGTCCCAGAATGCTCTCTGAAAAGACTCTGTCTCCTGCTGATATACTCTACTGCCCGAGAGACTGACGCTTATGAGGACTGAGAACTTGGTTTGTGCAATCTGTCTGCAGTGCACAGGAAAGAGTTGTTTGTGCAGTGTGTTAGTCACACAGGAGAGAGGTGTTTCTACAGTGCGTCAGTCAGATGGGAGAGAGGCGTTCCTACAGTGCGTCAGTCAGACAGAACTGAGGTGTTTCTACAGCGCGTCAGTCGCACAGGAGAGAGGTGTTCCTACAGTGTGTCGGTCAGACAGAACTGAGGTGTTTCTACAGTGCGTCAGTCACACAGGAGAGAGGTGTTGTTCTACAGTGCGTCAGTCAGACAGAACTGAGGTGTTGTTTCTACAGTGCGTCAGTCACACAGGAGAGAGGTGTTGTTCTACAGTGTGTCGGTCAGACAGAACTGAGGTGTTTCTACAGTGCGTCAGTCACACAGGAGAGAGGTGTTGTTCTACAGTGCGTCAGTCAGACAGAACTGAGGTGTTGTTTCTACAGTGCGTCAGTCACACAGGAGAGAGGTGTTGTTCTACAGTGCGTCAGTCAGACAGAACTGAGGTGTTGTTTCTACAGTGCGTCAGTCACGCCCGATATAGGCCTCAGCTGTCACAAACGCAATCAGTGGACAACCAGGGGGAAAAAAAAAGAAGAAAAGAAACGCATCGTGCAGGCTCGTATTTCTGCAGAACGTCTTCAAGGCTGAGAAGCGTCTGAAAGAGCCTTCGGCTCGCTCAAACAGACCTTGGGCCGAGCCGCCAAGATCCCTCAGCCGCCGCCGGGCCTGTCGGCACAAGGTCGCGGCAGCGTCAAGTCCCGCTCGTCAAGTCCAAGGTCATCGGATTAATAAAGCGACGGTGTGGGGGGGGGGGGGCGGGGCTGGGGGGGGTGTTTGCTTTTCAATCTGCGCAGACCCCGCACGCCTTCCCGTTAGAGGCGAGCAGTCGGATCGATGGCGTTAAGCGGCGATGAAAGACGCGCGCGCCTCGCGTTCCGAGAATCCTGGGACGTGGAGAGACGGTCGCGCGTCTTCGGCACCCGGCGGTCGACGCGGCGCGCTGCAGGACGGGCGAGCCGGAGCGCGGCGGCCGTCTCCGGGGCGCGGCTCACCCTAACACGATCGCCACAAGCCTGGGCAAACAAGACCGCAAACGCCAACTGCCGTTTCCAAGGTGATCCACAATCGCCAGCCGGCTGAACGCCGTTCCTCTGACAGCACGACCTTTACTTCTGCAACTTCTCCAAGAGCATTCCCTCACAGATCCGGAACATTCTGCCACCTACGGCTTTTTTTGGGGAGAAAAAAATGCCATATTTCTCCAGTGACTTTTTTTTTAAACTACACTATATATTTCAGTATCTGAAAGCAGCAATAAATTGCGTATGTGCCAAAATATTGTGAAGCGTAAATTCCTAGATATATACCTCAGTTTGATATCTTTCGATATATTAAATTTTTGTGAGGGTTGACAGCACGCTGCTCTTCGAGCGGTGGCTGCTGCCATCCACGAGGAGAGCCGGCAGTGAAATGGAGGGACTCAGATTTGTAGGCCTCGTGATGAGCCGTACCAGGCCCGAGAAACGATGGCCCAGAAACACCCGCCATTCCCACGAGCCCCGCGCAGAGTTCCGCACGCCGCCGTTTGGTGTCGGGAATCCGTGTGAGGACTTAGAAGGTTCCACATCCAGATCTGTAATTCCTGTGTTGAGGCTCACAGGAATGTGGATCTGGATGTGGAGCTCTTTGAAGCCGTGTGTTCAGATTTGTACTTCAGCATTAAGGTTTTTCAATCAAGACTTGGATCAGTGAACGCAGTGTTCAGTTTTTGATGGACCTGCTTGCTTTGGACTGAGTTTTTTGTATGTTCTTCGTATTTCATTTTTGCATGCCTAAAACTGAGCTTCCTTAACCTCGTGTTGACCATCTCATGACTCATGTTAAACATCAGCCCTGTGTGCCACATCACTGGCCCCATGCCCAAAACATCACCCCGAGAGTTAAACATCCTGAACATCTCTGGCCCAGGTGTCTGAGCACCACTGGCCCTGGGGTGAATATCAATGACCCTGTGTTTGAAAATCATGGGCTCCACACCAAAAGTTTTCCTGTGTTAATATCACCAGCCATGTCTGAACACAGCTGAACCTGCGCTGCATGTTGAAGGCCCAGGTTTGTGTAATGTTAAGAGTGTCCTTGGTTTCCAATGACCTCCAACTGAGTCCAAAGCAATCAGTCACTGCATGGCACTGCATCCTCAGGATATCAGCCTTAATGGCTGCCTTATTCACATAGAAACCACAGCAGGCCTGGAAACAGGGCCTACATCTTCCAGGGCATTCATTAATGTGGCCATGACAACAAAAAAAAACAGAGAGAGAAAAGCACCTGACGAGTGCTTGGACGTGGGCCTGCAATTTATTTACGTGAAGCCGGAGAGATGCCTCATCATCTACTCGGACGGACAGCTGTCCTGGAACATAATAATAATAATAATAATAATAATAATAATAATAATAATAATAAATAATAATAATAAAAATTTTAACCATCCATGGAAACTCTGGAGTACAGACAGGGGAGAACGTGGTTCATCGCAGATTCTCAATCAGCATTTCCTCTCAGAGAACGCAAATGCTTTCGGTGCGTCTCCACGGCAACTCTCGAGACCGAAGCCACTGCCGACGGCCTTAATCCTGACCCCGGTTCTGACCGTGACCAGCCCCTCCCTACGACCATGACCAGCCCACCTTCTGCCCGTGACCAGCCCCTCCCTCCGACCATGACCAGCAAGATGACCCGCTGCTTGGCTTCACTCAGCCCTGGTGTGGCTGCATCCAGCTTAATGGAAGAAAGTGTAATAAAGGAAAGACCAGCTGAAATCCCCCCAAGACAAAGATGGAAATCCTTTGGCCGCCGCTGCTGCTGCTGCTGCTGCTGCTGCTGTTGTTGTTGTTGTTGTTTTTGTTGTTGCTGTTGCTGTTTTGGCCGTTGAAAAGCCTGATATTTATTTGGCTCCTCTCTCGGGACAGCCAGCGTTGCTGAGGGAGGCTACGAGCCGGGATGCAAGGTTGGAGGCCAAGCGGAGATCCGGGAATGAGGCTCCGGCTGTAGGGACCCAGGGGAATCCTTCATCATTTATTCAACTGCTCTCTAACACTGACCCTGGAAATAATTACGACTTTGGAGAATGGGGTTTTTTTTTACAACTCAAATTACAGCTCAGCCACTTGCTTGATATCTCTCTTTCATCCACACCCACACCTAACAATCCCCCCCACCCCCACACACACACACACACACACACACACACTCACTTAAACACATTTACACTGTCTATTACATGCTCTATTTCACGTAGGGAACAACTTTTTTTTCAATTTTGATGGGACTTTTTTGTTTGTGTGAAAATGCTCCATCCCCTTGGCTGGCGAAGGCGCTGTTATTTACAAGAGGAAATTCACCGGGCCCGTGATAATCCATAAGCCAAAAAAAACAGCAGCGCCCCTGACGAATCAAAGAGCGGGAGGACACAGTTGAGCAGTCAAAATCAATGGCTCCCCGCTCGGCCGGGCCGCTGCACCACACCCCGCATCGAACCCGTTTCTTCGGAGGCGACCAAACAGGAAGCACTTTTTCCCTCCTTGCACTGTGAGCTGTGTGATTCTACCTTCTGGTTTTTGGGGGCGGGGGTAAGAATTAAATACAAGCTTGTTTCAATACAAACCAAAATTCTGACCGAGTTACAACCAATCAGCATTCAGCAAGGTCTGCTGGGCCCCCCTCATCCGCACCATTTAGGGGTGTCAGCTCAGTAGCAGAGACCCAAGGGAGGGGGGAGTAAATCCATCCATCCACTATCTAAACCGTTTATTCCTGGTCAAGGTCACGGGAGGTGTGCTGGAGCCTATCCCAGCATGCATTGGGCGAGAGGCGGGAACACACCCTGGACAGTTTTGCCAGTCCGTCGCGGGGCACACACACCATTCGCTCACACACTCGTGCCTAGGGGCAATTTAGACCCATGGGGGAAATACGTGAAACCCAAAACCGAACCCTTCGGTTCACACTTTAAGGAGCCGAAAATGTGGAACCGGAGCTGTGAAGTGAAAGAGTCTCTGGTGGCACAGTGTGTGTCTGTAACCGCAGACATCAATACCTGAATATCGTTGTTGTCGTCTTAATAAAAAATGAAAACAAATTAAGTTTTGATTGATTTCCAAGCTCATTTCAGCCTTTTGTAACAGCCCTCCCTCTCTCTTCTGTGAAGGGGAAACTGACTATTGGACTAACTGACCAATGGCCACCTGACCAATGCTCCCATAGGTAATCTGGGCATGGGGCGGAGCTACAAACATACAAACGCACAAATCCTGTACCTCCTCAATGCCAAACTGCAACAGAGTCTATGATTTCCAACTCAACTCAGCTTACTGTACCCACCGCTTATAATAAGCTTCACTGTGTCAGAGGCAAATACTGATCCAGAATCAGTGTGTTTGAGGAGGGCATATGGGGATATTGTCATATCAGGGAATTCTCATTTAGAGACCCTTTGAGACCCCAATCTGTTTCACCAGAAAGTGAGAAGACTGCCAGTAGCAATTATTCTCACCCTAAGTACTGCGGCAGTTGCTGAAAACTGCTTTTATATTGTCTATGCTTACAGCAAAAATATTGTTTCGATTCTCCCTTGATATTTAACATTTCTCACTTTGTACTTGATGAACTTTAAATAGTCTGACATATCTTATGTGCAAGCTCCTTCATGTCTTCACGATCAAACAACTTACAGACATAAACAAGGCAATGTGCAGGCAATGCTGAGTTAAAAGGTGTTTTTAATCTCTTATTTTAATAATACACATCTTTGAGAGAAGGTTAAGGTTAGCATCATTAGCATGTGGTAAGAGCAGAGTGATTTGGATCTCCAGAAAGGCAGGGGCCTTTACCCCACCCCAGCAGCTGTGTGAATGAACACAGAACCTACTGGAGAGGACGCGGGGAAGTTGGCGGCTTTAACCATTTAAAGTGTGAGATAACAAATGCGCGATTAGCATGTCCTTAACTGAACATTCTAATGCGATGTAACTATCGCTACTGGTAACTGACTGCAATGGAACACTGACTTAGAATTTTGAAAAAACATTCTGAACAAGCTACGCTTGAACATCCCCCACAGGCTGAGACACAGGGAGCACACAAGTGCATGGAAACACGTCTTAATTGTCATTATAATAAAAAAAAAATAAAAATATCCTAAATATTTAGTAATTACATTCATCACAGTGTTACCAAGGATATATAAACAAGACATGGTTTATATTTGCTGTCGAAAATATGTAATGGACGAAATAACGAAATGAAAGAAAACGAATGTAAAAGGGGGAGAAAATGGCATTTTGCCGAGGACCTCCTCGGGACGATCCTTTGTGCACGCCATTGATTTCACTCCACTTGAAATTTTGGACACAGTTCCGTTTTGTTTCATTTTCCGACGCGGTAATTACGCAAATCACTGACAGTGACCGATAAGATATCCGGCGCATCGAGAGGTCGCTTCAAGCGCTAAAAAGCGGCCTCCAATTAAGCCGTTTGTGTTCTTTGATTGCTTTTTTCCGCTTGTAAACAACGGGCCAAGGCCGACGCGCCTCTAATCCAAAAAGCGCCGGGGGAGCTCTGACCTTTTCCTCGTTGATTAGAAACTCGCACCCCGGCCCTGTTTGGCTCCACCGTCCTTTCATCCCGGCGGCGAGAGACCGCTTTCACTTTGGCTGTGAAAGGACTCACTTTAAAAAGGCACCAAGCACCCCCCTCCCCTCCCCTCCCCCCAGTCATAACTCTTCTTCCTTAAGTAATGACACGTTCATACACTTCCTCCAGTTCTCCTCTCCGCGCGGGCGCGGTGGACGCAAGGCGCTCGCTCAGAGCCGGGCTTTGATGGATATCTCCACGGGAACGGGGGTGCGGCGCTGGACTCCGAGTTCTCATCTGGGGAGAAATAACTTCCCTTTCCTCTCAGCCGCGGAAAGGCAGCGGAAATGCGGTTTGGGGGGGGCTCTCTCACGCCACAGAACATTCTGGTGGAGACGACGGCGTGCTTCCGTGGGGGTGGGGGGGGGATCTGAGAGGACCAGTTTAACTTCAGTATCTCAGAGGATCGCACGGTCTGATCTTGGGGTGAATTTGCCGGGATGCCCACTCCTGGGTAGGTAGAATATCTTGAATGTTCTCCACCTGTACATGATCTTTCTCACTGCGGAATGGTGGACTTCACTTTGTTTGGAAATGGCTTTATAATCCAGACTGGTGAGCAGCGACAGTTGGTTCTCTGAGATCGTCACAGACATTTGTTGTCCTTGGCATCCGGTGTTAACACAAACCAAATGCCCCAGACCAACTGTCAAAATTCAGATTTTATATACAGTACAGGTTGTAGAAATTTGTGCTGATAAACTAATTGTGTGCTCCATAATAATAAACTAATAGCAGCACGTATATGATACTAAGTACCTTGTTAATTGGTTTGGAAGCAGTAAGGGTGCACTTTTTTCACACACGGCTTATTTTTGGTTGAATAAATAATCACAAAGTAAAATCTTGTGATGATTCTTGTGATGTTACATTTATCTACTATTAGGACTTGGTGAGGACCAGATGATGGGTTAGATATATCCTAATATACAAAACCACAAAATTGAAAGGGGGTACACGTTCTTTTTCAAAATTTTAAATTTAACCTTTATTTATACGGGGTAGGGTGACTGAGCACACGTGCTCATTTACAGCAACACCCTGTTAACACCCTGATTTTTCTATCACCACTCTATGTGCTCTACACAGGCAAGTACCCACATACTGGTAGCCTGTGAAGTAACAAGTAGACTTGTAACGACTCCTCTGCGAGGGCCACAAATTGCCTGGGCCGCCTCAAGCAAAGTGGAAGAAAATCAAACGGCAAGGCAGACATTTTTCACAATTAGACCGAGATCGAATGCAACCTGTTTGTGACACTGCAAAACTGGGGAGAGAACCGTCGTCATGGAAACCAGCCATTTGATCGAATGTTAACATGAACTATATATTTATATATATATATATATATATATATATATATATATTTTTTTTTTTAAGCTGTGCCTGTTGTAAACCATGTAATATTACATTCCAGGAGCTCTGCACTGCTCTCTGAGAAACAGCGAACATCACAGTCCGCCTACCCTGGAAAGAGTCGCTGTGAAACCCGAGCTTTATTCAGAAAGATGCGCTAACAAAATGACAAAATGAGAGTGACCGACTGTGCAGATGAGCGGACAAATGCACGTACGGCTGCGTAGATCAACAGAGACTAACTTTGGATTAGGGCTCTTAGACTGTTCACCTTTGGCGAAATCCCATATAATACCCCCCTTCAGATATACAAGCAAAAATATGTACGCGCGTGTATAATGCGTAAAGGAACAGAGATGCGTGCTTCTTTCAGATAAAGAACGCGCACGGAATCCGCAGTGACGCAGGAGGCGGCGCGGCGGCCATGGCAACAGGTCCGAGCGGAGGACGGCGTGTGTTTTTTTTTTACACGCAGGGGCAAAAGCGGCGCGGTTTCTCAGAGAGCCGAGGTCTCTGGCACGTCTCCCATCCTTCTGCTCCGACTCTCCTTCAGACCCCCCACCTCCGCAGAGTCGGATATTACTGCGGAGGCGACGATCGCGTCGAGCTGGAACTCGCCCAGGAGAAGGAGATGAACCGCATGCAAATTTGGCAAAGCCGGGGCACCGCTTAAAAAAAGCGGGGGGAACGGAACAGGGGGGCGCTTCAAAGACCTCCCCGTCCGCGAGGGCCGATAAATAGCTCTGTGAGAGGCCTCGGGACCGGCCTCCGCCCCCACGTTAGAGACCAAAAAACATTATATTTACAGCCATGCAATCCAAATACTATGAGCACATACTACACTGCTTATTTACTCTCTCTCTCTCCACCTCTCTCTCTCTCTCTCCCTCCCTCTCTTGCTCTCCATCCCTCTCTCTTTCCCTCTCCCTCTCTCTCTCCGCCTCACTCTCTCGCTCTCTCTTTGTTTGTCCCTCTCTCTCTCTCTCTCTCTCTATGAAGGGGGACAGCCTGGTGTTGCTGGTTCCAGGGAAACTGCACGTTATATGGCAGCTGTGATGTGGTGGCTCAAATTCAAATTCAAAATGCTTTATTGGCATGAAATACATGAGCAAATATAGCCAAAGCATACATACAGAAATACAAAAAGTAATTGGAGCGTGAACATAAATTGAACCGAACAATTGTTATATCTAACTGTTCAACAGCAAACACCCTAATAATAAAAATGCCAAAAAAGAAAACAAGTTAATAATAGTAATAAATGAATAAATTAAATTTATGAATTTGGTGGCCAACCATTGTCCCTGAGATTATGGCAGGCAGAGATGTAGCCTACTTTGCTGCTAATGGAGCTGCTGGCCCTTCTCCTAGCAGGATTTGTAATTTCTTGTTTTGTGTTTTGGCTATGTGATCCCAATATTCCAGACAGGAGATTTTGGTCAGTTGCATAACTTGGCTTACTCTGATTTGTTGGTAGGCAGTGCTGGTATGAAGCTGGTCTGTGCTTTGTGTCAGCTGGGTTAATGGGTTAGTCAGCTTCATTTCCAGCTGACCGAGAGAACTCTTTTCATGACTGAGCTCTTGGGCTCTCATTGCCTTAAATTGTAATGTGTCTTGAGGGCTTGGAATGAGGCGCATCCAGAATTTTAATGCTCTTTTTTTGAATATGAATCATTAACGGATCATGGCCTAATTCTGCCCTGCATGCATTATTTGGTGTTTTCCTTTGTGCTTGCAGAATTATTTTTACAAAATTCTACATGCAGGGTCTCTATTGGATGCCTGTCCTATTTAGAACAGTTCTGCTGGCTGAGTGGAACCCCATACCTCATTTCCATACGGTGCAGTGGGCTGGATGACACCATCAAATTATTATAACCAGATTCTATTTGGTATAACAAGTTTTCTTTTTAAGGCATAGAGTGCTCTTCAAGCTTTGTCTTTTAATGAATGCACTGCCATGCTAAAGCTCCCTGATGCTGTAATTCTCAGACCAAGGTTGGTATAATTCAGGGTGTGTTCTAGGGCAGTGTCGCTACAGAAAAAACTGGAACCACTTTCTCTCGCTCTCTCTACTCTCTCTCTACCATATCACCATATCCATATTTGTACAAAGCTTGACTAAACATTGCACCTTTGGCTTTTGATGTCATGTATGTGCAAGGGGTAACAATTCAAACCACTCAGACAAGACAGAGCAGCAGGTGTGTTTTGCATATTGCCTGTGCGTTGGCCAAGTGGCCAAGACCAAGTTTCGTGTCTGAAGCTCACTTCCTGGTCTTGTCGAGACGTTCCTCTCTACCGCCAGCACGGAAGGTTCCAGTACAGGTCTTTCAGCCACCCATTTCAGTGTAAGTCAATGGTACCAATACAGACAAAATATGAAATCAATCATTTTTTCCCCCCAAAAGAACAGTCGCAATAGGTGTTTTTTCTTCATCCAGTGTCTCCCCATGGGCCGATTTGTTAAGTTATTGTGTCATTTGTACAATATTTTAAATATTTTGCGGACCAATCGGGAATAGTTTGCGACAGTCTGTCTGGCAACTGTGCTTCACTCAGGTGGGGGTATATCTCACACACTTAGTGGATGACCCAGACCCGACCCACACCTCATGACCATATAAGGGTCCCCCCCCCCCACCCTCCCATATAGGGCCCCCTCCCCCCCCACACCTCATGACCATATAAGGGTCGTCCCCCCCCCCCCCCCCCACACCTCATGACCATATAAGGGTCATCCCCCCCCCCCCCACACCTCATGACCATATAAGGGTCCCCCCCCCCCCACCCTCATGACCATATAAGGGCCCCCCCCCCCCCACCTCATGACCATATAAGGGCCCCCCCCCCCCACCCTCATGACCATATAAGGGTCGTCCCCCCCCCCCCACACCTCATGACCATATAAGGGTCGTCCCCCTCCCCCCCCACACCCCCCCCCCCCCCACCTCATGACCATATAAAGCCCCCCCCACACACCTCATGACCATATAAGGGTCCCCCCCACACACCTCATGACCATATAAGGGTCCCCCCCTTTTCCCCCACAGCCCAGTCTATGGCTCCATTTTTTACGACACGGCGTCACACAAACTGCTCTCCCGCGGCTTCGGAACGCTTCTCGCAAGCCGACGGAAAGTCAACGGGCGGGTTCACAGTCAGCGGTGTAGGCACACACAAGCTAAAGCCCCATGGCTGTCAAAAAATACGGCAGAAGGAAATGAAAGATAGGCAAATTTACTTTGTGGATTAAATTGCTTTTCAGTACTGTGGCCCTCACAGCAACCTATTCATCAGAAATTGTTTTACAGAACAACACGAGGTTGGAACATGTACAATGTTAAAAGGTGTTTTTCAATCCATTATAATCTCATTAAGTTCCTGTCAGAATCCTGTTAGAAAAGTACCAGTTCGAGATCTTTAGCAAAAGGGTGAAAAAAACACCATATTTTGCATGAAAGTTACTTGTCAAATTACCTCCCGCAATTCATAATACTTTCAACTTCTATAAAAATGGTAAAGCAATGCAAAGGGTATATTAAAAACACCACTGTCCCCTTCTCGACCAAATATGTTGTGAAGAGATATTTGAATATACACAAAATGGAGTCACAAGGTGTGGCCAGACCAGAATGAACCATGGGAATGGACTACATCGATGTCATAACATGGCCACACCCACAGCAGTGGGGAGGAACAGGCTGTGTTCCCAACTGACCTTCTTTCACTTTTAATTTGCAATTCATTTCTTCCTTGACCCATCATATTGTGTTTTTTTGTGTTATGCTCATTACACTGTAAATTATAACACATATGTCTGACTCAAACCATAATTGGTTTCCTTTCTTTTTAGTCACTTGTGGGAGCACAGACCTAGCCTGCTCCATAACTCATGAGTAAGGTGGTGGTGAACCATGCTAAGGTTAGCCACAGCTATTGGCCCATTGGGTTCATGCACAGTTTCGTGATTAAATGCACATTACATATATTTAAGTGTGAAATTGAGCGGACCCAACAAGCCTAGATTTACCTCAGTCATGCAATGCTTGTGCGGCTGCCTTGACTACTCTTCCACAAATACGCTTTTAAAGAACTAATTACGTAAATTATATTCACAATATAAGGAATGCAAATTTTAAAGACGTCGGGAAGGAAAAGTCATTTCCATCGGCCGATGGCCGTTTCTATGACATCGCTCAGTGCCTATGAATGGTTATTTTTAATTGGCTGATGGCAGTGCCTTTGATATTATTGAATGGTTACTTTAAATTGGCTCATGGCAGTGCCTATGACATGAGTGAATGGTTATTTTCATTTGCCTGAGGGAGAATCTGACATCACTGAATTTTTATTTTTCATCCGCTGATGGCAGCATCTATTGCATTATTGATTTTTCATTTGCAGAAATATCCCCACAGATTATATAAACTAACCAGATGGTCAGCTCTGCATTTTTAACTTTGAGATTATGGTCTCTCTACCCATGAAACTCATGAATATTCATGAGGGGTTTGACCCCTCATGGTGGGAATGGGGTTTTATGTTCCTGTTCACACATCATGGTGAATATTCATAAACTTCAGCACATCGCAGGAAACTGTTGCCAACAAGAACCTCCAGGAGTTAACAAATAGAGGAAAGAAGGAACAAAGAAAACCGGGCTACTATAGAGAATCTGCCGCATCGTTTTCCTTCTATCACAAGCATCAGAAGCAGGGCATCCATACAGCGAACAGACACTGCGGGAGAAAGAAGGAAAAGACGCCTCCTTTATTCTCTCTCCCTCTGTTCTTCGGTTTCACAGCGGGGGATTTTTAGTGCCGAAAAACCCACTTTACGCCAGAACGGTTTTTATGTACCCCGATAAACCTCTCCTGTGCCACTTACAGCGAAGGCGTCGCGGGTTCTTGTAAGAAGGGGCCGAGCCAACGAGCTCGCTCCGCCAGGACGCCCAGCGGCTCGGTGTTTAAGCGCTGCTCCGTCGCGCGCGCAGCGGCGTTAGCGGCGAGCTCCCGACCCGCTGCAGGTGAAGCTCAGCAGACGCGCGGCGGCGGCGGCGGCGGCTAATTGAGCGTGAGCTACACCAGCTCCGCAGACGAGCGCGCAAATTGGGCTTCCCGTGTGACGGAGAGCGCGGCGTATGACAACGCCGCGGACGTGTCTGAACGGCTCTGTAGATCACCGCGCGTGCGGCGGGTGGAGAATACCGGGCGCAGCCGGCTCCTCGGGGCCGCCCCGCCTCGGAGTTCCCCAGCGACGGCGGGCGGGGCGCGCTAGCTCGCCGACGCCCGGTTCCCTCCCGGCCCCCACGTGACGGGGGGGGGGGGGGGGAGGGCGTGGCATCTGCGCTCGTCACTGCATTAGAGCAGCAGGGAGGCAGCTTCCCGCCATGGGGGGGGGGGGGGGGCAGGTGGCTGTAATCGAGGGAATAATCCATCCATGCATCGCCTTCTGACCAGGGGCCCCTGACGGAGCGTGCCCAGCGAACCCTCCGGACAAAGATGGCCGCCGTAGACCGTGCGAGCCTAGTTTCAGAGGTCTCACCTCTGCACTGATAGGAAGAAAGGGCTCAGAGGCACCAGGACTAAGCTGGGTCCAGGGTACGGGAGGATTCCTAACCGACCGGACGCTCCCGTACCCTGGGCGATGCCATCGCCAACTGCCCGTAGCCCTGTGGAGCTACCGGTCACGGTCACCAAGGACACGGTCCACATTCGATCTGAGACCAAGATAGGGCTCGTCCATGCGCCGCAGTGGGCATACAAACACATGATAGCACAAATGCACAAATATACACACACACACAGACACACAGACACACACACACCTGCACACACACATACACAAACACACATAGACACACACACACACACAAACATACAAACACACACACACACAAATACAGACACACACACACACACACACACACACACACACACACAATAACAAACACTGCCAAAGGGATGAATCACAAAAGTCCACAGAGCCCCAGACCTACAATCACAGTGAAGTATTTATTCATCACTTAGTTATCCGGCTCTCAATTAAACATGATGAGGAGCTCCGCCGATGCATTCGCACTAATGCAGACGATCTAATCACTGTGGCGAGACAGCAGATACAGGAGCTCTCGCGCGTTATTGATATCTGTCTGCGTCTAGATGCTGAGTGCTCTCTCCCCAAAGTGCCAAACGAAGGCGCGCACAAGCCTTCCCGAGGACAGGGGGGCGCGGCGGATTCAAGACACGCCCGGCTACCGCACGCCCAAAAAGGACACGGCGGATATCTTGAGCTGCGGCGGAGAGGAACCCAAGCGTGCGGTGAGAACGCGGAGGGAGTGTGACGGCAGGGACAGAAGAGCCACTCCCCCCCCCCCCCCCCCCCCCCCCCCACCCACCCCGCTCTCACCCGCACGCTCAGCGAACAAAGATGCAGCTCAGCAGCAGCAAACAATCGCACAGACGCCCATGTGCATGATGGGGGAAACATCGGCGTGTGCAAAAAGCAGTCACGTTCCAGTGTGCCTCCCCACCGCCCCCCCCATCTCACCCGACTGAGGGCACAGTGACAGAGATGATGCTCCAACAGGAACACACCCCTTAACCAACCACTCCCCCCCCCACACACACACACCTATAACATCCAGCCATTAATTGCTTTTAAAGTTTCAAATACCACAGTAGTCATTTTTAACCCCCATACACACATCTATAACATTCACCCATTAATTGCTTTTAGATTTTCAAATACCACAGCAATCATGTTTAACAGTTACATTAAAAAAAATAAGCACTATAATATTTAGCCTTTTTTTCCATTCGAAATTTAAAATGAGAATTTGTTTTACCCTTTACACAGCTAGTTTTTGAAGGATTGGGCACTGATTATGTTTATTGCACACTCTATATTAAATTTACATTTTATCCCACCAGCAGTGCGAACTCGGAGTGAATATTCACACAGGACGCGCGGCGCGGCGGATCTCGAGCTCTCGTGTTCAGTCATGACGTCAAAAGCGAACGATTATTTTCCAGTTTGAAAGCGTTCGGTGCACGTCTTAATTTTGTGCCTTAATGAACACTTTGAATGCAAGAAATGAGAAGCGATTACGCAGGATCTGCAGTAAAAATACACCGCGGTTCGATACTGCGTAGCTCATGACGTGAGCGACCCGCGCGCCGAACGCGCCTTCCCGAACTGCGTGGAAGCCGCCCGCGACGCGTCGCTGTCGTAGCGGAAGCGGACGCCCAAAGCCCTCCCACGGCGCCTCCGGGTTCTGACGGCTCCTCGATCTCCACCGACGCTAACGTTAGCGCTAGCACTGGTATGTGACTCCGTAGCATTCGAGCGCTAGCCCCCAACGTAGCTATCCATTATTAATCACAAAGGGAGCCTGGCATTTCGTACTCGGCTGTTACCGTCAGAAGCCCGTCGGCCCGTTTCAAAGGACGGGGCGAAGGCTTTTGTTGTGCGGGAAGGTCACGGACTCCCTCCGACTAACCGGCCTCTTTTCTTTCCCGCGCGGAGGCGGCCTCTTTGGCTTCTCTTCCCTCGCCGTTCCCCCGGTTACCTGCTCGCCGGGGACTCAAAGCTGCTTTTTCTTTTCTGTCAGATAGGCTGACTGAGTCGCCGATGTCGCTAATTGGCCGGAGCTTCCACTCACCGGGTCTGCATCAGATTAGAGAGGCAGAAAGACCAGCGGTATCTCAGGTATCTCAGCACACGCTACTGCACTCTCTCCCACTGCCTTCCCCCAGTGTACAGTAAGAGCTCTAAAAATTAGAGGCTATTGGCTTTCCGCTAATTAGCAGGACGGGAACTGTCCCGTGGGCACTGGGAAGCTTCTCAGAGGGGCCTCTAAGGCGTTCTGGAGCTGTTGGTTGGGGGACGTCCCAGGTAAGGCACAGCGGAGCGAAAGACCTTCAGGGGACAGCGGGGGGGGGGGGGGGTGTGGAGTCGACCGCGAAGGAGCAGCTCGCTCCGTCGGAATCGGGCGACGGGAGCTGGAATCCCGCCAACCCCGAGGAGGCGGTAGCGGCTGCCGCTCAGTCATCCCGCTCAGGGGACTCGCGCTGAAGGACGACCCGTAGCTCCGCCCCCCCCCCCCCCCCACCCCACTCCACCCCCGTCCCGTCCTGTCCCCTTCACCATAAGCCCTGTCAATATCAATATCCTGAAATATCTCTAAGGTCCCCTCGCCAGTGTGTGAATAATGCATGAGGAGCTGCCCCTCCCCCCCAAGAAAAACGACACAGCAGCATGATGTATAATGCCATACTTATACAGCCTCACCTCCCCACTGCCACACTCATACAGCCACACCTCCCCACTGCCATACTTATACAGCCTCACCTCTCCACTGCCACACTTACACAGCCTCACCCCCCCACTGCCACACTAATACAGCCTCACCTCCCCACTGCCATACTTATACAGCCTCACCTCTCCACTGCCACACTTACACAGCCTCACCCCCCCACTGCCACACTTACACAGCCTCACCCCCCCACTGCCACACTAATACAGCCTCACCTCCCCACTGCCATACTTATACAGCCTCACCTCTCCACTGCCACACTTACACAGCCTCACCCCCCCACTGCCACACTAATACAGCCTCACCTCCCCACTGCCATACTTATACAGCCTCACCTCTCCACTGCCACACTCATACAGCCTCACCTCCCCACTGCCACACTCATACAGCCTCACCTCTCCACTGCCACACTCATACAGCCTCACCTCTCCACTGCCACACTCATACAGCCTCACCTCTCCACTGCCACACTCATACAGCCTCACCTCTCCACTGCCACACTCATACAGCCTCACCTCTCCACTGCCACACTCATACAGCCTCACCTCTCCACTGCCACACTCATACAGCCTCACCTCCCCACTGCCACACTCATACAGCCTCACCTCCCCCACTGCCACACTCATACAGCCTCACCTCCCCACTGCCACACTCATACAGCCTCACCTCCCCACTGCCACACTCATACAGCCTCACCTCCCCACTGCCACTCATACAGCCTCACCTCCCCACTGCCACACTCATACAGCCTCACCTCCCCACTGCTACACTCATACAGCCTCACCTCCCCACTGCCACACTCATACAGCCTCACCTCCCCACTGCCACACTTATACAGACTCACTTCCCCCACTGCCACACTCATACAGCCTCACCTCCCCACTGCCACACTCATACAGCCTCACCTCCCCACTGCCACACTTATACAGCCTCACCTCCCCACTGCCACACTTATACAGCCTCACCTCCCCACTGCCACACTCATACAGCCTCACCTCCCCCACTGCCACACTTATACAGCCTCACCTCCCCACTGCCACACTCATACAGCCTCACCTCCCCACTGCCACACTAATACAGCCTCACCTCCCCACTGCCACACTCATACAGCCTCACCTCCCCACTGCCACACTTATACAGCCTCACCTCCCCACTGCCACACTTATACAGCCTCACCTCCCCACTGCCATACTTATACAGCCTCACCTCCCCACTGCCAGACTTATACAGCCTCACCTCCCCACTGCCAGACTTATACAGCCTCACCTCCCCACTGCCACACTCATACAGCCTCACCTCCCCACTGCCACACTCATACAGCCTCACCTCCCCCACTGCCACACTCATACAGCCTCACCTCCCCACTGCCATACTTATACAGCCTCACTTCCCCCGCTGCCACATTCATACAGCCTCACCTCCCCCACTGCCACACTCATACAGCCTCACCTCCCCACTGCCATACTTATACAGCCTCACTTCCCCACTGCCACACTCATACAGCCTCACCTCCCCCCACTGCCACACTCATACAGCCTCACCTCCCCACTGCCACACTCATACAGCCTCACCTCCCCCACTGCCACACTCATATAGCCTCACCTCCCCACTGCTACACTCATACAGCCTCACCTCCCCACTGCCACACTCATACAGCCTCACCTCCCCACTGCCACACTCATACAGCCTCACCTCCCCCCACTGCTACACTCATACAGCCTCACCTCCCCCACTGCCACACTCATACAGCCTCACCTCCCCACTGCTACACTCATACAGCCTCACCTCCCCCACTGCTACACTCATACAGCCTCACCTCCCCCACTGCCACACTCATACAGCCTCACCTCCCCACTGCCACACTCATACAGCCTCACCTCCCCACTGCCACACTCATACAGCCTCACCTCCCCACTGCCACACTCATACAGCCTCACCCCTCCCCACTGCCACACTCATACAGCCTCACCTCCCCACTGCCACACTCATACAGCCTCACCTCCCCCACTGCACACTCATACAGCCTCACCTCCCCACTGCCACTCTCATACAGCCTCACCTCCCCACTGCCACACTCATACAGCCTCACCTCCCCCCACTGCCACTAGCACACTCATACAGCCTCACCTCCCCACTGCCACACTCATACAGCCTCACCTCCCCACTGCCACACTCATACAGCCTCACCTCCCCACTGCCACACTCATACAGCCTCACCTCCCCACTGCTACACTTACAGTAACAGCCTACACCACGGCACTCAGCTGTCACATATACCACCACTACACTTAATCTTACCTACACCACCAACACACTTAATCTTATCTAAATCATTACACTTAATCTTGCCTACACCGTTGCTACACTTAACAGCCTACACCACTACAACTAGCATTTCCAACACCACCACTACACTTAGCCTTACCTACACCAATAGCCTGACTGGTTCCAGCTCTACAGTGGGAAAGGGGTATAATGAGCCAGCCTGGTTCCAGCTCTACAGTGGGAAAGGGGTAAAATGAGCCAGCCTGGTTCAGCTCTACAGTGGGAAAGGGGTATAATGAGCCAGCCTGGTTCAGCTCTACAGTGGGAAAGGGGTATAATGAGCCAGCCTGGTTCAGCTCTACAGTGGGAAAGGGGTATAATGAGCCAGCCTGGTTCAGCTCTACAGTGGGAAAGGGGTATAATGAGCCAGCCTGGTTCAGCTCTACAGTGGGAAAGGGGTATAATGAGCCAGCCTGGTTCAGGTCTACAGTGGGAAAGGGGTATAATGAGCCAGCCTGGTTCCAGCTCTACAGTGGGAAAGGGGTATAATGATCCAGCCTGGTTCAGCTCTACAGTGGGAAAGGAGTATAATGAGCCAGCCTGGTTCAGCTCTACAGTGGGAAAGAGGTATAATGAGCCAGCCTGGTTCAGCTCTACAGTGGGAAAGGGGTATAATGAGCCAGCCTGGTTCCAGCTCTACATTGGGAAAGGGGTATAATGAGCCTGCCTGGTTCAGCTCTACAGTGGGAAAGGGGTATAATGAGCCAGCCTGGTTCAGCTCTACAGTGGGAAAGGGGTATAATGAGCCAGCCTGGTTCAGCTCTACAGTGGGAAAGGGGTATAATGAGCCAGCCTGGTTCAGCTCTACAGTGGGAAAGGGGTATAATGAGCCAGCCTGGTTCAGCTCTACAGTGGGAAAGGGGTATAATGAGCCAGCCTGGTTCAGCTCTACAGTGGGAAAGGGGTATAATGAGCCAGCCTGGTTCAGCTCTACAGTGGGAAAGGGGTATAATGAGCCAGCCTGGTTCAGCTCTACATTGGGAAAGGGGTATAATGAGCCAGCCTGGTTCCAGCTCTACAGTGGGAAAGGGGTATAATGAGCCAGCCTGGTTCAGGTCTACAGTGGGAAAGGGGTATAATGAGCCAGCCTGGTTCAGCTCTACAGTGGGAAAGAGGTATAAATGAGCCAGCCTGGTTCAGCTCTACAGTGGGAAAGGGGTATAATGAGCCAGCCTGGTTCAGCTCTACAGTGGGAAAGGGGTATAATGAGCCAGCCTGGTTCCAGCTCTACATTGGGAAAGGGGTATAATGAGCCAGCCTGGTTCAGCTCTACAGTGGGAAAGGGGTATAATGAGCCAGCCTGGTTCAGCTCTACAGTGGGAAAGGGGTATAATGAGCCAGCCTGGTTCAGCTCTACAGTGGGAAAGGGGTATAATGAGCCTGCCTGGTTCAGCTCTACAGTGGGAAAGGGGTATAATGAGCCAGCCTGGTTCAGCTCTACAGCGGTCTCACTCTACACAGTCTGTCACACCGATGTCCCACACGTCACACGCATGGCGTCTTCTGACATCCTCTGACAAACCTAAAAACAGCCGAGGCTTCATCTTTCAGTCGCACACAGACCAGTGCTCCGAATTTCACTTTTATTTTTTTTTTTTTTGCCGAGGCGAATTTAATCAGGTAGGCGGTGGGCGTGTTGGCTGGGTATTAAAGCAGCTGATCCTGGATCAGTGCTCTGAAGCTTGTTCCAGTAGGCTGTGGGGAGGTGGGGGGGCAGTGGTGGGGGGGGGGGGGGGGGGGCGGTTGTATGATCCTGTAATGCTCACTATCAGCACTCTCCCTCTGCAGCTGAAATTGTTCTTTTTTTATATTTCTCCGGCCGCCGGCTTTAAGCTGCTGACACACTCCTCCTCGGGGCCGCCGAGCGGAGGCCAGCGGAGTGCGAGAGCCCGGAGGCAGCCGGCTCGGAAAAAACGCCGGAACATTCTCCCGCCCTGAGGGGCGGGTGCCCCGCCCCCCGGCGAGGTCACGGGAGGGATTTACCGAACGCGCCCGTCCGCCGTTTGACGAGCGGTCTCCGATTCCTCCCGGTGCCTCCCGCCGCCAGACCCTTTTTCTCCTCCCTCCCTACCCTCCCCTCCCCCCCTCCCTCTCCCGCGAACACGCGTCGCCCAAGGGCCCCGATTGGATTACAGATCTGCAGAGGACCCCTCCCCGACCCCTCCCTCCTCCCCTCTCCTCTCCTCCCCTCCCCTCTCCTCTCCTCCCCTCCCTCCCCTCCCTCCCCTCCCCCCCCTCCCTCTCCTCCCCTCCTCCCCCTCCCTCCCCTCCCCTCTCCTCCCTCCCTCCCCTCTCCCTCCCTCCCCTCTCCTCCTCCCTCCCTCCCCTCTCCTCCCTCCCTCCCCTCCCCCTCCCTCCCCCTCCTCCCTCCCCCCTCCCCTCCCTCCCCTCCCTCCACTCCCCTCCCTCCCTCCCCTCCCCTCTCCTCCCTCCCTCCTCCCTCCCTCTCCTCCCCTCCCTCCCTCTGCAGTTTCCGGGCCAGCTCACGGTTGGACCTAACACAGCCGCCGCGCGCGCCCGCCCGCCGGTGCCAGCCCGGGCAATTTGGCGGCGGGAGTGCGGGTCCGTCCGGCAGCGGGGAGGCGGAGGGCCGCGGGCGCCAGAGGCTTTTTTTGGAGGGGATTCCTGGACAGCCGGGCCGGGAGAGAAATGAAGACGACCTTTTTGGAGCGGCGCGCGAAATCCGCCAACTCTACAAAATTCACCCCTCCCCTCGGGCCGCCGCGTCCGCTGGCGGGGGAAACGCCGCGCGGTACCTGTCAGTCGCCGTCAAAGGGTCCTCGTTAGAGGCGGTTCTGAGGGCGGCCCGACGGTCCGTACTTCCTGTCTGCACGCCGCTCCGAAGCGGTTTTTTTCGAAGAGTGGCGAGCGTTGGAGAGCGCCGGACCGTGTGACAGGAGGTGAGCGGCCCTGGGCAGGAGCGTTCTGTTCATCGCAGAGCCACGCTAAGCGCGACATAAACACCGAGAGAGCTAACAAACAACGACGGCTACGGCTAGCCGCGCTCGGCGTCAAAGCGCCACCCCGAAAGCTCAAGAACTTCCCTGTTCGCTTTGGGCCCGCCAACTCTGCCAACTCAGGCTCGGTCACTGGAAATATTATTTCTTTTTATCTCGGGAGCAAAAATTAAGCACTCCACGCCTGCCCAGCGAGAACTTAACACTTATTTACCCTGATGTGTCTCTGCTCCTTAGCAGATAACCGAGTCGACTGTTTTGAAAACCCCTCATTAAAAAGAGGTTTCCCTTTTCCGTGTTAAATTAGCAGCAAGCGTCACCGCAGCGAAAGGGCAGTCAGACAAAGAATTCGGTAATGAATCCTTTACGCGTTTACAAACGGTTGAGCCCTCGTACATTGGGGGGGGGGGGGGGGGGGTGTAGGCGGGCACGCCAGCGATCATTACTTACTTTAAAGAAGGTTTACGGAGAATTACTCGGCTTAAACGCGATGTTTTACTTCTTCGGATCAGAAACGTTCGAAAAAGTAATTTAAATCAAAATCCAATTACCAAGCGGGAAAAAAAAGCCCACCCCGCAGGGCGAAGCTGCTGTAATTATTTGGGAGACGGAAGTGCTGCGGCAAACTCCCGGTTTCCAAGGCAATTACGAACTAATTAAAATCCCATATCCCGCGAATTTCTGATCAATTAAGGCGAACGCGAACGCGCGCGCGCACGCGGTCGATGATGCGTGACCTCCGCGCTGTTTTAAAAAACCTCCATCGCAAACATTTACTCGCTAAGCGTCGCATTACATCTTACCCCCGAGCGACTAACGCAGCTTAGTGAATTTACGCGGCCGGATGTAACGCGGAAGCCATTCCGGCTCTGCGCTCGAGGGCACGGCGGCAGCGCCTCAGCAGGGAACCGCGCAGCAAGCCTCCGGGTTACGAGCCCAGTTTCCGAACCGTCGCGCTGCTGCGCAAAGCGACCGCGGAAGACGCTCGGGGGTCTGGGCACACCAACCTGAGGCAACCGCCTCAGTGCGGAGAGAGAGAAGCCGCTGGTCTCTCGTTCCCCGCGAAGGGAGGCCGCTCGCTAACGGTGCTCACGCGGCGACCGGAGGGGAGGCCGATTAACCGAAGGCCGCGAGGCAGAGAGCCAGCGCTGCTCGCCGGAGCCCGACCCCGCGCGCGAGCTAGCCGGCTTTAACAAGAGCAGGGCCCGGACGAGGGGAGCGCGCGGCGAAGGAGAAGGAGATGGCGACGGGCTGCTTCCAACGCTCCGACAAACCCTTTTAATGGCGGACCAGCAAAGGTCCTGCCATTTCTTTTAGGGCGGTGGGTAATATATATAGTATAATGGGTAAGGAGCTGGTCTTGTAACCCGAAGGTCGCAGGTTCGATTCCCAGTTAAGACACTCGAGCCGTTGTACCACTGAGCAGGGTACTTAACCTGCACTGCTTCAGTATATGTTCAGCTGTATAAATGGAAGCAATGTAACTGCTATGTAAAAAGTTGTGTAAGTCGCTCTGGATAAGAGCGTCTGCAAAATGCCTCTAACGTAATGTCTTCCTCTCTAGCGGGTATACTCTCCCCTCTCCCCGTTCTTCTCCCGTCTACACTTTACCTGTGAAGAATCTGTCAATCTGTCCTTTCCTTAAAAACGCACGTGTGCACACACGTTTCCAGCACAGGTAGTGACCTAGCTGTGGGACGAGAGCGTGATACTGTAGGTTAGCATACCGACCGCTAGCAGTCCTCCTGACCACTAAGTGGCGCTGCCTACCAGGACCCTGACTGTAAGTGACACCATATCAAGAGAGAGATAGATGAGCAGCCCTTCAAAGGGGAGAAATGAAGGGAACACCACTAATGACATCATGAGGTCCACTTAAAATAGTGGCAAGCTAAAGCCGTAACCAGTCCGCAACAATGCAAAGACCACATCCCGATTTGGCTGGAGTGGAAGGTATAAAACAAAATGAACTAACTGTCAGGCCGAGGAGCGCTTCAGAAATGTTTCGGTACGCGCAGACACACCGGGTCTAATTAAAAGGGCAGATTTAAGGCTTATTCATTGCTCACCCAGTTTCCCCGAACAGACACTCATGACCCCATAATCTCCGGAGGACGGAAAGGGCGGGAAAAAAAAGAGTAAATATCCCTCGTTAATCACTGCAGCACCTGAGCTCCCCTTGCTTGGCAGACACAATGGCGACATTAGCATTTTAATGTCGAGTCGCGGTGATGGCGGAAAGCGATCCGCACCTGCTCAGAAGCCTGCGGGTCCGGGGCTCCGCGCGGGGGTCCGATCCGGCCGCGGCTAGCAGGTGTTTCCTCTCGGGGGGGGGGGGGGGGGGGGGGGGGGGGGGGGGGGGGGTTATTGTTTCCCGCGTTCCCCTCGCCGTGCCGCTGGTCGGAGAAGCGGACGCCGTTCCGGGCGGCTGCCAGTTTGAGTCCTGGAAAGCGTGCAGCTGCCGCTTCGCCCCGTTATTCTAAAGCTTCGGTTAGCGCTTATGAATTACATTACGCGGCGCTGGCTCTTGGCGGGACCCGCCGTCCAAAATTTGATCCTTATACACGCCGCCGCCAGCTACTGCCTGGCAGTCCCAGAGGAGAGAGCATAACTTGCTTATTTCTCCCCACCCACCCCCACAGAGGGAGGGTTTCGGTGGGGCAGTCCAGTAGGATCCAATGTTACTTGCATAGCGTCTTTTAACGGAGACGCAGTGAAAGTATTCACACATGCAGGACCTCTGGCCAATGGGGTGTCTGCGGACCAACTGCGTAACGCGCAGCGCTTTCACGCGTGGAGAATGCACGGCTGCCGGCTGCACCTGCACCTGCACGCTCCGAGGAAGGGGGGGGGGGGCTCGTCGGACGCTCCAAGCGGGGTGGAGCGGGCTTATCAAAACAACAGGACATGCCAAAACCGGGAGAAGAGAAGAAAAACAGGGTTCGAAAGGTTCCTTCTACAGCACTGCATACCAAACACGCATCACACTAAATTCCAGCTGTGGATGTTGCCCCAAGTTAAGGTGAAAGACAAACAAAAAAAAATCACGCAATGCAGCATATATCTTTGCTTTCCCGGAAATTGAAAACCCTCCGAAGCAGGGGAGGCTAACCCAGGTCCCGGAGAACTGCGGGGTGTCCTAGAGTCCCTCGTCGCTTCAGAACCGAACCGACCAATAAAATCAGCCAACCGCTCGGCTTACTCACCTAAACCTGCTTTCATTGGTCTGAACCGGCTGCTTTCTGAGCACCGGCTGAGACCCAGCCAGCCCAACAGGGGTCTGTAATAGGTGATAATTACCGGAGCCACATGGTGCTATGGTACTGCATGGAACGTTCGGTTTATTTATACGTGTACACAATATCGGAGCTTAAGTCAGTTAAATTTAATGCACTTTATAACATTTACATGCTGAATAAGCATAGCTTATGAAGCGAATGTGCCAACATCTGGACACACAGGGAGGTGTTGCAGCAGACAGCTGTGAAGCACCGAACTCGTTTTCGGTTTTCGGGCTACTTAAGGTACTCCCCGCACGGTTCCCGTTTATGGATGCAACAGCTGTGCCCCGCCCGGGGATTTGAGCCTGCAACCATCCGGCTGGCGCGGTCCGGGTCACAAACCGCTCCTACACACCCCTGCCGGAGTTTTGATAGGTGAGATGGATGCAACTACACGTCATCCCCCGTGACCACCACACCCCCCTCCCCACCCCTCTCCCTGAATCTTAAACGAAGGTGAAGGCTGGCCTGGCCAGCAGTGCATCTCGAGCGCGCTCAGTGGACGTCTGGGGAGGCGCCGACAGAGCCAGCGTCCCAGCGCTGCTGCTTGGGCTCATTCTGTCATGATTAAAGCCGAACGCCTCGCCCCTCTCAGCAGCTGGCCAACCGCACCGCTAATCCCGTGTTCTTGGCAAGGCTTGACCGCTAAATTTGGACCGGGCTATTTCCATAAAACCCAAGAAAGACCGGGACACCTGTTCTGACAGCTTTTTCGCAAACTTTTCATCCTTGAGGAAAGCAACGGTGATAACGGTGACGGCGATGGCGACGCCGTGACTTGCAAGCAATAACTCTGCCTGAGAGGAAGGAGGAAGAACAAACCCTGATATGGACCCTGCCCGGGCTGCTGCTGAGGACTCTCTCTAAAATATTAACAGGAGGAAAAACATCTTGCAGCACCCCACAACTTCTCACAACATCTCACTGCACTACACAACACCCCACAACACCCTACAACACCCCACAACACCCCACAACACCCCACAACCCCCCACAACCCACAATGAAAAATACAACCTAATTATTCAAGTCAACCTAATTATTCAGGTCAGACCATGGGTCAGATAAATTAAGCCTGTAGATCTCATCCACCTGCCCCCCCCCCCTCCCCCCCCTCCCCCAAGAGACACCCCACCTACTCCCCACAGAGCCTCCCACTGCCAACCAGGAACCAGGAAGTTCATTACCCTCCCAATGAATAAAACATCAACAGGGAAGAGCGGTGGCGCTCAAACCGAAGTATCTGAACCGAAAAGGAAATGGAAATTTAGAGGGGGGGGGGGGGGGGGGGGGGGGGGTGTAAATGACTACCGACAGGTCAGAGTTTGCCTTTCTCTTTCCGTAACGCGGCATACGCAGCGTCCATTCAGCATCTACTAATTGCGACGCCCGAAATGGAGACTTGATGGGCGGCGAGCGAAAGCAAACGCTTCCCTATTCAGACCCGCAGGTTCAATCAGAGTTCTCCGCGCGCCGGCCAATCAGAGGCGAGACGCAAACAGCGGCAGAGGTTCTTTCAGAGTTGGGTAATGAGTTCTCCAAATGGGGGGGAGGGGGGGGTTTGGGGCGTAAATGATTTCATGATAATTTAGCCTTTCAATCAGTTTCCAGCGGAAGCTTCCGTGCGGCGGGAGCGCGACGCGCGCAAACAAAGGCCCCTTCGCTCCAATCTCGTCCGCCGCCACGCCGGGGGCCATTTCCAATTATCGAAACTCGAAAGCGGCGAAACTTCGGCGCACGGCGTCGCGCGCGGCTAATTGAATTTGCCGGGAGACGGGCCCCCTTAAAATCGCCCTTCATGTCCGATTTTGAGGAAGATGGCAGATCGCAGCTGCCGTCCCCCTGTCCCCGTGGGAGAGCGTCTCGGCTCGACGCCGTTAATATCCGGAAAAAAAGCACAATCGCAGTGTCGTGGTGACACAGGGCAAGGACTACGCTGCACCGCTACAATCACACAGGTGTTCATTACACTCATACAGGTGTTGTAGGTACCATGGACTACAAAAAGACACTCCACAAAACTACAAAGCCCATATGTCCACCTCAAAGGATGACTCATTTAACCACACCTCCTACCACAGCTTTCCCGTTACAGTACTGGCTTACTGTAAATCTGAAACTTGCAACCTCCAATAAAACGGAGGTTGCCTTTGTATCACGCTCTCTGTTTATTACATTACTCACCTGTACTACAGACACACTCATACAGCTGTCTGTTACATTACTCACCTGTACTACAGACACACTCATACAGCTGTCTGTTACATTACTCACCTGTACTACAGACACACTCCTACAGGTGTCTGTTACATTACTCACCTGTACTATAAACACACTCATACAGCTGTCTGTTACATTACTCACCTGTACTACAGACACACTCCTACAGGTGTCTGTTATATTACTCACCTGTACTATAAACACACTCACACAGATGTTTATTACATTACTCACCTCTACTACTATAATGATGCATGCTTACACACACACACACACACACACAGACACACACACACACACACACGCGCAGACACACACACACACACACACACACACACACACACACACACACACACACACACACACACACACACACACGCAAGTACACAGACTGGTTTAAGTCCTGCGTAGCTTCATTAGAGACCCATTAGTCTCACATGCATAATGGCAGTTTTAATCACAGCATATAATATGTAAATCTCTGCAATCAGAGAAAAGAACTGGGGAAGAACACAAACGCCTCTGAAATAGATTTTGCTGCAACACACCGCAGCCATGAGCCACGACAGCTCGCTAACGTTCCACACAGAAAAGAACAGCAGCGTTCAGGTTTCCCATGATGCTGTGGGGGGGGGGGGGGGTGGGGGGGGGGCACAGTTTGAGCGACGGCCAAATGTGAAATCTCTCTCTCTCTGCCATTAGTCTATCATTCCCAGCTGTGGCATTGATCCTCTGGCTGTTGTCTGTTCCATAACTAAAAGCACAACTGCATTGTGTTCCATCAGGTTCATACAAGCTAGCGAGACAGCGCCAACCCCCCATTGTGGTGGGGGTGGGGACCCTCTGACACACCACCACCCCCCCCCCCATCACTCCTGGCAAAGACCTCATAGCGGACAGGAAACACATCCATACATCTAACTCCAGCGACAGGCTGTGATTTCAGTTTGTATTACAAGCGTAGTGTCACTGGGAATTTAAAGGCACACGAGGGGAACGATGGCTTGCGTGTGTGCGTGTGTGTGTGTGTGTGTGTGATAGATTGAATGTGTGTGTGTGTGTGTATGTGTGTGTGTGTGTGCATGTGATAGAGTGAAAGTGTGTGTGAGTGTAAACGTGTTTGTGCATGTGTGATATAGTGAGTGTGTGTGTGTGATAGAGTGAATGGGCCTCATTCACAAAACGTGTACGATCACATTTGATAAATCGTAAACTACATGTAAGAACGTTTCCAAGACAATTTGGCATTCATAATTTTTTTCTTATCTGTACTAGCTGTTTCCTTATTCAAATCACATGAACAGGATTGCACATAAAATTTACAAATAGCCAGCATTCCTCATCTCATACACCTGGGATACACACAAAAACACAGGTCCGCACATGTGTCATGAATCTCACGAATATTGTTTTTTCATAGGAACATTTTTAATAACAAAAGTAAGAATAATTTTATAAAGGTTATGAGGCCCATTCTGTGCGTGTCTGTGTGTGTGAGAGAGAGTGAATGTGTGTGTGTGTGTGTGTGTATGTGTGCATTTGTGTGTGATAAAGAGCGAGAGAGAATGAATGAGTGTGTGTGTCCATGTGTACGATAGAGTAAATGTGTGTGTGTGTGTGTGTGTGTGTGTGTAAGAGAGAGTGAATGTGCATGCGTGTGTGTGTGTGTGCGCATGTGTGTGGGTATGTGTGTTTGCAAGTGTAAGAGAGAGAGTGAATGTGCATGCATGTGTGCGTGTGTGTGGCAGTGTGTGTTAGCAGCATGTGTGTGTGCGTGCGTGTTTGTGTATGTTAGCAGCATGTGTGCGTGTGTGTGTGTGTGACAGTGTGTGTTTGCAGCAGCATGTGTGCGCGTGTGTGCGGCAGTGTGTGTTAGCAACATGTGTGTGTGGCTGTGTGTGTGTGTGTGTGTGTGGCCATGTGTGTTAGCAGCAGGTGTGTGTGTGCATATTTGTGTGTGTTAGCAGAATATGTGTGTGTGGCAGTGTGTGTTAGCAGCATGTGTGTGCATGCATGTTTGTGTGTTTTAGCAGAATGTGTGTGTGTAGCAGTGTGTGTTAGCAGCATGTGTGTGCGTGCATGTCTGTGTTTTAGCAGAATGTGTGTGTGTAGCAGTGTGTGTTAGCAGCAGGTGCGTGTGTGCATGTTTGTGTGTTTTAGCAGAATGTGTGTGTGTAGCAGTGTGTGGTAGCAGCATGTGTGTGTGCGTGCATGTTTGTGTGTGCTAGCAGAATGTGTGTGTGTGTGTGTGGCAGTGTGTGTTTGCAGCACGCGTGTGGCCATGCAAATGACAAACAGCGAGAGTATACAGTATATAAGGTACATAATTCCAGGTTACTGAAGCAGAAAATCAGAGATTCTGACAAGGTCTCTCACCACTGAGCTTCACAAATAACACACTTCATCACTGAGCTTCTGCAGCACGAATCGCCCTCTCTCTCTCTCTATCTCTCTCGCTCTCCCCCCCTCCCTCTTATATATAAAATAACAGCACAATCAATAACAGGAATGGGGGAGGAAGAATTAAGCAATGACATAGTAGTAATAACGATAACCATAAAAATAGTTGTAATTCCCCGCTGTAGAGCTGCCACTTTTCTCTTCTCTTTCTTTATCTCCTCCATCTCCCGCTCTTGCTCTCGCTCTCTCATCCAACTGTCCTACGCCTGGAAGAGCCAACCGGTTTCTCTTCTAACCCTATTCAAATGCTGACCTAATGCTCCAATAACATCTAGCAGAGAGAAGCTTGTGTCCATTGTAGATTTTTTTTAATTGGAGTTTTAAAATTGAGGGTAGTAGGGCGAGAAGACATCGTAGTTATTTTTCTTATTCATTGTTGGAAGAGCTTGGCAAAGGAGCGTATTTGACACTAGCTAGCTAACGTTATCTAATATTAAATAGAAAGTTAGCTAGCCTTGTTAGCTAGCAAATAACACTTTCCTGGGCCCTGTTTCGCATAAGTGGCTAGTCTAGCTAACTCAGTTAATCCGATTAGTTTGTTAACATATTGGGATAAACTCAGGACTTTCGGTTTTATGAAGCAAGTTCACAATTTAGCCAGACCTGTTACCAGGGCAGCAGTCTGAAGCCCAAACCTGCGAAACCAAAGGCTTATGCTTAAATTAGCCGGTGAAATCACACACATACACACACACACACACACACACACACACACACACAACAGCAGAAATGAACGCAAGCTTTTCCTCGATGAACAAGTCGTTATGAGAACAGCATTTAGAAGAAAACGTGTTTCTAGAGACCAGCAAGATAGTTTTAGGTACTTGTTAACACAACTATCTCTATGAGCTCTATTAACTTAGTCATGACAGAATTATATACCTCCAGCAATTAATAGGAGTGCACATTGCCAACTCGGATTGAAGCGAGCAGTAACAGTGAAGCAGACAACCCTATTGAGCCAAACTTCATTGCACTGGTAAGTTTTTATATGCTGTTTGGGATGACGAAAATATAGGCCCAATAATAAACAATTTTTTCATTTGTTTCATACATAAAATGCAACGCACAGCGTCACATCTGAGGACGAGAATAACAGCCGAATTAAACCAACAAACAGGATACAAGATTACGCAATAAACGCAGTTGTAAAATGAGGAAATGAAGAACAGGCAGATCAAACATTTCAGAAATGAAATGAGAAATAGGCTATCATTAATGCCAAAGAAATGAAAATATCAGTAAAGCCACAGCAGGCCTATAGCCTTTGGACCAATCAGGAAAGTGTACCTCAGATTCAAAAGGCATATCAGTGTGTTCATCAGATTTCCTGGCCATGCAAGGGTGAACGCTATTAAGGTTTCTATGCAGGTAAAGATGCAATTTGCAAGTGGGTCTCACAATGGCAATACTTACCTAATCACTAATAGATAAGTGTTCTCATAGTGTTTCCAACGGCTACATTACCTAATTGAAAATGTAGAAGAGGCTATGTTTGCATTCAATCGTCTCCTGAAGCAACAGACATGCCATTTTCATGGAGTTCTATTGGCCATTAGTGAAGAATTTAATATTAGTTTTATAGAGATGTTTTGTGCTCCTTTATTGGCTCTATAGATCCAAACTGTTTGCCATTTATTTTCATATATTTAGTTTAATATCTTTACAGAATCTTCTGGAAAATGCACACCCATTAAAACTTCTGCATGGAGTTTAATTCATCATTATACACGTACAGTCAAATCTATAATTATGTACATTAGTCATCTTGGAACTTCATATCAAGATCGACGGTTTAATAGTGGAACAATCTGACAGCTTAGTAATTCAATTCTGTTTGATTTTAATTGCTATTAGCCATATCTTTCATTTATTTCCATCTCAGATATCACCAAGATGAACATTTTAAGTCATTTTTATTAACTTTTTTTTAGGGGTTATTTTCGTGGTGATTTTCACAAAAATTCTCTCCATGGGCCAAAAGCCCCCTCTTCTACTGGAGAGGGGCAGGGGGTGGGGGAGGACCCCCAGCTATTACTGGACAAAATTATTTCTGTCGTCCCGTATTTCCACACCCACCAAGCCACCACTGCGTTCAGCTGGTGCCAGTTCCTGATGCCAATTAAAACCACAGGGACCGAGGCCTTCCCTCCCATCGAATCATATTCCATGCTGCATAACGCCAACGTCCGTGTGCCACTCGCACCAGCTGCACCCGAAAACGGACAACTAGCGCTTTCCCGACGCTCAGCTAGCGCTCCAGCAACGCTCCGCCACGGCTACGGCAAGCCGGCCGGGCCAAAGGCCAGAGGCCCCAGCTGAGGGGGGCTAATGGCACGTTGGCTCCGCCCCTAACGCGCGCGCGCGCTCTCGCGCCCTCCCGCGCGTCCTTCTGTCGCGTCTGCACGCCTCGGCGAGCGCTGAAAGAACGCCAGCGATTCGCGGCTCCCTCCTTCGCCCCCCCCCGGCCGGATGTTTCCCGTATAAGGTCACGCGCAGTCCAGAGGCCGCAGCGCACGCGCGCCGGAGTTACAAACAGCGCCGCTTCCAGCCTCCTTAAAAGGAAGAAACGATCACAGCGAAATGAATGCTGAGTTTTTTTCTTTTAAACGGCCTCGCTCTGGAGTCGCCCGCCTGTTTCTCGGAGAGCTCAAACGCACGGGGGAGGAGAAGGCTGGTCGTATTTCTGCTCGCCGCACTGTTCGCTACGTTTGAAACCAGCGCAAGGGTACAATTTCAGCACTGGGCCCGCACAATAAACAAGCCTTTATTTTTTCTGCAGTCTTGTCATTTGTTTCCTTTCTTGCAGTAAGTGCTACTCGAGTTCCTTTTCATACTGAATATCACACAGCGAAGGCCCTTTATCACTGCCTTGCACAGCACAAAGCCGCAGTTATATCTCCAAACGCCGTGGATCTGCAAACACACACAAACACACACACAGACAGATACACTGTCACACACAAAGACACACACACACACAAACTCTGTCAGACACACACACACACATACACACTGTTACACACAAAGACAAACACACACAAACAAACTCTGTCACATGCAAAGACACACACACACAAACAAACACACATACACACTGTCACACACAAAGACAGACATACAAACAAACACACACACACACACACACAAAGACACACACACACACACACACACACACACACTGTGGATTCCCAACCATACTCAAAACGTGACAGCGCTCCTTACACACTCAACACACAGAGAGCTTCTGGTGAGCCCATTGGCAGCACAGAAGACCAAGCGGCTCTCCACCCAGATTATTCACACTGACCACATGAGCTCCCTTATCCCCCCCCCCCCCCCCCCCCCGCCCGGCTGTGAGAGCGCCCACCGCTACTTAGCGGCTCATGAATATTCACCAGCGGGTATGCCCGCGGGACAAAACATCCACCGCCGCGGCATTGTCCTTGGACGGGCCCCGCTCATGCATATTCACGAGGACGCGTCGAGCCGGAAAAAAGTTTTGGCTGGCGGAGACGCAACTTTCAATGTGAAGGATTCTGACCCGACCATCTGGCCCATCTATAGAATCTGCGGCAGGCGGGGGGCCCCGTTTCCACCCCCCCCCCCCCCCCCCCCCCCCCGCCGAGGGAGGGGTCCGCAGGCCCACGCCCTCCCCCGTCGAATTCCAGCGGGGCCTCCGGCAGGCCCTGAGAACCGTAGAGAATCCCCTCGGAGGTTACCGCTGAACACCGCGAGGGCTGAGGGACGCCTCTTAGTCAGCCGGGCCGAAGCGCCGTCGGAGAACCGCGTTTCCCAGCATCCCTTTCACGCGCCCTCGCGCGTCGTTAGCGCAACCGAGGTACACGTGCGACAAAGACTCCTGTTTAGCCCCATACGCACAGTACGTCCCCAATAATAAATAATCGCATGACGCATTTACTCCGCGCCGTGTTTCGGGCCCAAGGTTTCTGATCAGGAAGTCATCGGTTTCCCTGCACGCGCTCACTTCTCATCCTCTCCGCATGCCACGTGCGGAAAGGTTCTGTTTGCTTCTCTCCACCTCCCTCCCTCGTCTGCCCCCCCTCTCTTTCTCATCCCTCTTTCCTCCTCTACCCACCACTCTCTCATACATGTCCTGGGCATATATATATATATATATATATATATACACACACACATTCCACCGCTGGTGACGTTCCATTAGGAAGGTAAAAGATTGCGCGGCTCAATGCAGGACCCGCCTCACTCAGCGCTGGGGAGGCAATTAGCCTAATGGATCCCCCTGATGAAAACGGATGAGCCGCGCTCTGGGTGCTCAATTAGCCCGACGCTTAATGTATGGAAGACGGATAGCGCGCGGGGCGCGGAGCTGACGGCCAATCACAACAAGACACGGCGGGGGGGGGGGGAAAAAAACAACAAAAACACAAACAAATCAAAGCCCGGACCGTTCCTCTGTCTGTGCCGCTCCTGCGTTTGAGACTCTCTCTCTCTCTCACACACACACACACACACACACACACACACACTCACACTCACACACACACACACACACACTCACACACACACACACACACACACACACACACACACACACACACACGCACACACTCACACACACACACACACACACACAAAGCGCTCACTCGCTCCCACCATGCGTCCTGCTCCTGCCGAACAGCTGAAGTTAAGTCTGGGCTCGCTTAGGACTTGGATGGGGGGGGGCCTCCTGGGAAAACTAAGTTGGTGTTGGTGGGCTACAGACCTGGGTCAAATACGTATTTGTTTTGGATTCAAATACTTTTCTGTACTCTGTTGATCTTGCCTTGGGTAACTGAGCCTGCAAATATGACCAGAAGGCGGGGTTTGCACTTTTTGAGAGTATTTCATTGGTTCCAATACACCAGGCAAGATCAGTAAAGCGTAGAAAAGTATTTGAATCCAAAACAAATACATATTTGACCCAGGTCTGGTGGGCTAGTAGGGGATGGCATTTCATCTGGTCAAATAAACCCCATCGCCTCGTGCAGCGATGGGGACACTGCCCTGCAGGAGAAGCCGTTTTACAGATGAGGCGTAAAACCGAGGCACTGACTCACTGTGGATATTGAAGATCCCATGACACTCGTCAAAAAAAGTAGGGGGTTCCCCGGTGTCCTGGTTACATGCCCAACCTGGCTCTCTCAGCCCGCCGCATAATCATCGCCTGATTTGATTGACTGAAAATTCTCTCCCTCGCCACTTCTGATGTGGGGTGAGCATTCTGGCACAAAATGGCTGCCGTGGATCACACGGGTGGGTGCTACACACTGGTGGTAGTGGAGGTGAGTTTCCCCAACATCACTGAAAAGCACTACCTAAATGCAAGGAGTTATTATTCTCACAATTATTATCACACATCTACACAAAGAACATGCACATATAATCATTAGTACACACACATGGACACACACAACATAAATTCACACCCACAGAATCACACAAGCTCGTACATACATCAGCACATACACACACACACACACACACACAAGAAACCTGGGCCTGAACTCTTCTGAGCAATCCCATGATACACAATACCAGCAGGGTGTTTGCTATGACATCATAGCTGAGCAGGCCAATAAAGCAATCAAGACATTTCTCTTTTTTTGTTCAAACCCACAATTGTCTCAGTTTTAGATACTGAATTGATAAAACCATCAAAGGTAAGATGAGAGAACACTACACAGTAAAATGCTGAGTGTTAAATCAACTCTTACAGAGTTTATCGGAGTCCACAATGGCCTGAGAGGACTCATATCAGTGATGGGCTAACAATAGGGGAAAATGGGCAAATTCAAAATAACTTCTTTCAAAATAACTTATTTCAGTGACCAAAAACAGTTTAGTCCTTTTTAATGAATAAAATTAAGCACTCATAATCCCCCTCATCCCTACACCCTCCTCCAAGCAGCCATAGCCCAATCATAGCCTAACAACTGTTAATAGGCAGCGGACCTCCGTCAAGCTTTGTAGTAGTAGGCTAGCAGTTAGCATATTGTGGTCATTGTGCACTTGGGGAATTTGCAAAAGCGACGCTCATTATCCATATGAGTTTGGAGGTGGATGTGATTTCTTCCCATTTCCAAAACCACTGCAGGCTGTGGATAAGACATAAACCTAAACCCCATTCACGAATGAACCCATCAAAGATTATGAAGCACTCCCATGTATAAACCAAGGTACTTTAGCTCAGTTGTGCAGAACTTGTACCTTCAAAAACACATTTTAAAAGAAAGCAAATGCACAGACACTTATCGCCAAAATGGATTGCCGTATTTACGCTATTCTTAGTATTTTTAAACTGACTCTTCAGATTGTCTGTCCTGCCTCCATACTGATTTCATCTGTGAGCCCAAACGCGGCACGTAATTAGCTAATGAAACGAAATGGCACTGCTTTACACCGCAGGAAAGTTAGTTAACCCTCCGGAACCCATCTTGTCGAATCCCATAAAGGCCGTGGACAGCCGCGACATTTCTCTGCATAATTAAATCAAGTCTGCGGTTTGCGCCATTGAAATACATACAGCCACGTAAACATGAAATTCCGCAGTACAGCAAACTGGTGGAAACAGCGCGTTACCAGAGGAAATGTTGGGGATATTCTGATGCTGAAAGACAGCAGCGCGAACTTTTCACCCAAGACCGTGTGGTGATTCTGATCAGTAACATTAATCCAGCGACACTGAAACGGATTTAGCACATCTATTAGGATTCCTTATGGCTAATATATATTATAATATTACGATGTTCACTTTCTCCATTTGCCTTTAAACGACTGTCTTATCTATGACATAGCATGCTGTACAAGTACAATACTGTTCCTTTATATCATTGTCTCCTGCTTCAATCACTGAGTAAAGAGATGAGGTGGCTGAATTCTGAACTGTTATCAGGAGGCTTTATTATTCATTTATATCATTTTGCTGCCAAGTCAGAGCGGCATAATGTATGCAACCTTCAAAGGCATACTGAGTTTTCCATCTGCTTCTGTCTGAAATCGCATATATATTTTTTTCCCCAAAATTCATGCTTTGCTTTTATAGTGGAGAATGCCCTGTTTGCTTTGCCGGACACACAAAGTTGACATAGCAACAGTAACTAAGGTAGCGGGGCATAGCAAAGGGTGGCTGTATTCGAAACCACATACTATACCTGTAGTATATACTGATTTGACCAAAATGTAGTATATAGTCTACAGTATGCAAACAAAATGAAATTTCCAGTAGGCCAAAAACACCCGGATGACGTACTGATCTGTACGCTAGTATGCTTCAGACCAGTCTACTATGTCCCATAATGCAATGTGGCTGTATGCGTCACAGGTCACTGACCTCAGTGGAAAGCAAGAAAAAATGGTCGAAAGGCCCACCGCTTCAGAGGACTGTGCCGCATATTATAAATGTAAGTGTGAACTGTTAAACCTTTTCTATTCCAACGTTGTTTTAGGACAGAAAATGCATGACTGACTTCAGACTAACTTATCAACATATAAACAGTTTCAACTTGACATAAACGCTTTGCTACCTAGATAGCAAGTTAGCTTTTTTACCCAAAACGTTTTACTGTTAAACATAGCCTATGTAAAAGTGTTCATGTTTTTTCCAATGCTAATAGGCTAACTAGATTTTTTACAGAAGTAAATATAAACATTATTTTCCAACAAAATAACAGCTTATTGTAGTAAATGCAGTCAACTCGCTTTTAAGCGAAACAGTAACTCTGCAACTTATTCAGAGATAAATGTAAACATTTTGGCCCACTTTAAGCAGGCTAATGCACAATAAAAACCATTTATAAAACAGCGGGGGAAAGAGGGCATCCAAACAGGCCCCAACAAATAAGCACTTTGAGTACAGTGGTATACATTTTACTTTAATAATAATGGGCATCAGACAGCAATCTAAACATAAAGACAGTCTTAAGCGTACATGCAGCTCTTTGCAATGGATTTCAATACATTTCACCCATTTCAACTTGAAATACACCCGAAAGAGCAGCATTTGGGCTAAGCCCGTCATTGTGTTTGGCTGTGCATTATCATTTTTAGCCACCAAAATCATTTCATTATGCTGTTTGCTTGCTAAATGTTAGCACTGCACACCAGTGTGTGATGGCTTTGGTCAGAGGCAAATATCCCGAAAAGTCACTGTATTCCTTTCAGCAAAACAACCTCGCTCCCACTGTGAAACTAAATGGAAGGCTAACCGACAAATGAACTTAGAAGTTTAGTTAACTTAGTAATTACATGTAAAATTTTGTAAATGTATCATTAATAGTTGCATAATGTATGCTACTATGAAAATACTGTGTTGTATGTAGTATATACTGATACAGTACCCTACACAGTATGCAGTGGGCGGTTTCAAATAGGCTACAGCCCTCGAATTGGGGTTGGTGTTGGGTTTGAAAATAGGGCTGGTCTTTTGCGAATGCCAGGGATGTTTTTTTCATTATTATTATTATTATTTATTTTTTTTTTTAATTTCCGTCCGTCACTGAGTCATATAAACTCTGTTAGGGTTGAATAAACAATAGACATTTCACTGTGCTACCAAGCTGGGATGACAGACCTGTTAACGGGCCTCCGGTAATTAGCCAAGGCCTTTCTGGTCCGGCAAGCCTCGAGCAGAAAGCACAGCATGCGACCACAAAACGGGAGGGATCTACAGCGAGCGCCTTTCTGAAAACAAAAACCACCCCGCTGCCACTTCACGCGGGGAAGGAACCCTCGGATTCCGACAGGGTTTAGGCGACACCCACCAGCCGCTCCACTTCCAGGGGAAGTTGGCCTGAATTTCAAACGGTTGAATCCCACCCAGCAGAGAGCTTCTTTCCCGCTGCATGCCAACGCCTGCTGCGTACTTTTCACAAAAAAATACATAAATCCGGCTTTTGAATTACGCCAGCTACTGTCAAATTTACCATCGAAAGGCCGTTGAAAGAATCCGACGAAAGCCACTTGCGCCAAATTAGTTATGCCATGATACCGTAAAATCTTATACCATTGCCACGAAAAAGATGTTAAGGTCGGGGGGAGGTTGAGTGGGGGTTAGAGGAGGGGCAACGAATTGATTAATCTATCAATAATAGCAAGATATTTGAAGGAGTGGCAAATCGACAAAGCTCTTCCTGTTCTAAAGCTTTCTGGCCACAGTTTCCAGGGAAACCCACTTGAGCTGTTCTCACGTGAGCCCTCAATTAATTAAGGCTGATCGAGCTGCTGCTAACTGAACGTAGATCTGAAATCTGATATTGCCCCACGGGTATTTGTTGTCTGAAGAGAGTTTGTTCCAATAAAAGGAAACAAGTGAGTTCGGTTTTTGGAAGTTATGTATTGGCGCACCATAGATTTAAGCTAGATTGATTTGAGGGCCTGGAGACCACACATTTTGGGGAAGACTATGTGTTTGGGGACGGCAGTGCTATTACTGGAACAACTAAATATAGATCACTGTTCCAAAAATCCCGAATAAGTAGCTACGTTTTATAACCAGTAATACACCTGCAAGAGCACATTAATTAATTCACGAATCAACAAAAAGAAAAAAATGAGACTATTCGGTTCCTCTAATTAAAAATGTAAAAAGACAAATGATGAAAAGCACACATCAGTATTTAAGTAACAGTTCGTTCAGAACCGGATTAACGGACAGTTCTAAGGGAAGAATAAATAATACGAGGAGTACTTGAACTGGAGAGGGCAGAGCACATCACTGTCAACAGGTAACCTTGCGAAATAGAACCCTTGTGCTTTTTTGCGACCGCCTTACTTTACTGCAGTTCGGTCCACAGACCGAATAATGCACGGAAAACAGTTTTTCAGTAGCCTATCAGTAAATAAGACACTTCACATTCAGGCAATTTCTGTAGGTGGCCTACAGATAATATTTTATGCATTCGGCGATAGGAGGAAGGCAACACAAGGTTCATAACAGATGCGCATAACAGCTGTACGCCTAGATCTATGCACGCATTCATACACACACACACACACACACACACAAACGCCCGCCCGCAAGCACGCACGCACACACTAACGCATATTCGCAAACTCATTACTCTCCCTGGAGACCGATGCGATCATGCGAGTCGAAGCGCTTATACGTTCACGGCTGTTTCAAGGTCACAGCCTGAACATATCCGTATATGTAAGAATTAATTTAGCCAAACTCAATCCTCCTCCGCATTATTCGTAAAGAGGGAGCGAGTGCGAGGGAGAGACAGGGAGAGAGAAAATAATTACACAAACGGGATACTGTTCCCTCCGACAAAAAAAAACTGAAGGACTCGGAAGGGTAAAAAAAATGACGTCTCATGTTTTTCATGATAAATTATTTTAATCTTGTTCAAATGCGCAGCGAGAGCGAAGAGCTCGTGTTCAACTGGGAGCTGTCCAACAGACAGGGTGCTGACAGCCAGGACGCCGTGTCCCCAGGGTTGCAGGTGTACCCAATCCGCATGACTGAAAATTTCTTCAAGGGGTTCATTAAAAAAGTGTCCGGACTGAGTACGAAACCTCGACTGCTGCAGAAAACGTTGCTTTTCGTAAGCACGTATAGCTTACGGGTAGCTAGCTTCGCACAGCTTCAGTTTCTCTATTCTAAAAGGCGATTGTATTATTTACACAGACCAATGTTCGTTTACAGCCAACTCTACTCTTCTATCCTCCCTCTAAAAAAGCAACCAGTCTCCCCTCTAGTGGCCTAGACCAGTGCGGAGAGAATACGCGCGCAGAATCGGCATATATCATTGAGATGCAAAGGCAAACGATGGGGAGTAAGCATGCTTTTCTAAAGCATAATTATTTCGTATTTTAAATTACGAAGATGGTTAAATTCTCTTCTATAAAATGTATAGAAACAGCATGCTGCCTGTTAAATTGGCGTTATCACTTCTCCACTTTAAGACGATGGAATCGGAGTGAATTCAGTACAAAGCAAAGAGGTTGTCATGGTATCCTCGTTCTTGGCTATTCTCTGCAAAGAATCAATAATGAATCGGGTTTTTTGTTCCACGGGAACTGCCCAACTTTGGTTCCTACAGCACGTTTCCCTCTGGATCACGAACGCCCAACGAAAAGAAAATATTCAGTTCTAAATGAATCGCGTAAAAAATAGTTTTCTACTGAGACGTATTGGCGAGAGATGGATGTGAATGACAATGAGCGAGTCCAAAATGCACCAGAGTTTCACTGAGGAAATGTAAAGGCTTAAGACTCGAAACGAGAAAAGGCTATAGACGGTGATCCGATACTAAAGGACAAACCTTCGAATGAAAAGTATGTCATCACTGTCCATGTTCTATTTTTAAGAAGCCACTATTTATAGTCGGCTATGTAAAGCGTGCTCCTCTGGGATAGTGAGAGTAAGAGAACTGTTTGGGCGATGAAACCCAGCTTTACTTGTTTTACATAGAGAGGGGGGCAATTAAGACAAAGCAACCTTAACTCACTTCTCAAGCACTATCACATTACCCCCTTCGGTGAAACAGAACAATGATCGCTGTTAAATGTGACAGGTGCTGGTGTTTTGGTCCGCAAGTAGGGCAAGGTCATTTTTCAGTTTTTACAGATTATGAAAGTGCAGATTGTAAGCTTTCAAATGATGTGTCATACATTGAAATCTGAAAAGGTTTTAAGAAGATATGCTTATTTGAATGTTGGTACTCCTAAAATCAAGTAGCAGAGAAAATCCCCTTGAAAGATCTTGAACTTTTCACACTTCTCACAGGGAGATAATGGGTGGGAACAATAGCTAGTTAACTCCACCCCAACCACTCCCCCACTAGAGTACCTGTAAATCCTTGCCCATTTAGGGGTTACCCTATTTAAAGCTTTATAACTCCAGATGTGAACCCCAGAGACTAGAAAAATGTCTTAAATGAAGCAATACATTTGTACCATGTATAATACTAGCTTAGATTACTTTATATTCATAATTTTGTAAAAAAATAAAGTGCCACAAATGCAATGGTCAAGGCAAAAAATCTAAAATGAATTTGCTCCTTTTTTAGTTCGCAATGAAATACTGTGAGATTGCGGGTTAAAGTATACATGTCCTGGATCAAAAACTTCTTGACCACAAGTTCATAAAATCTAAGTGTGGATATGTAGAACTACTAAAGCTCTATGAAGCAAAAACTAAGCAGTGTACCCAGCATCTCCAAATCTACCCAAAATGTCTAAATTATTAACACTGGTCTAAAATAGCTAAGGGTCCAGAAACAAATCCAAAATCTCTCCAAAAAGGAATATAATGCTTTTTGTCCATTGTAAAGCATATGAGCCCCTTACGAAGGTTTAAGATGAAACATAGATATAATTTAAACGTTACATAATACCACTAACCTATTTAAAGACACTCAATTTCTAAAATAACGTATATAACCGAAATATTTTGAGCAGTAATACTTACAATAATGATGAAATCTTATCTATGTTCAGTAGATGGAGACACAGACAGTAAATCAATGTCAGGTAGGTCTATCAGCAAACATATGGCTTAGCTATGCCCAGAAGTCCTCAATAATAATGGTATTTTCCAAGGAATTCCGAAAAATCGTTGACAATGTTTAGTTAGGTGCGACGTCTTTTAATGCTGCCATATATAGAGCGAATGCCATGGTAAGAAAATGTTCGGTTACGCTAACCTATAAAACGCTATTCCAAAAGCAAAATTAGACATGTTATACATCGTTAGAAAGCTTATACTCTCACCTACTGATTGCGCGTCCGCCATTGTAGCAACCTCACAGAGTAAACAAACATAGGCTACTACCACACGGCTTTATTTATGGGCGGTGGCTTGACCGAAACAAAGTGACAATAGCCAACGAAATCAAACATGCTAATTAAACTGCACCCCCATCACGCCTCCAAAACCCGGCTGTAAGAATCACTAAAACAAGCCGACTTTGCTGACAAATTATAAGTATTTAGTGACCCTAAAAATGTTGTTTATTCTATTGAGTGCCTTCTTCAACACTTTAACTTTCGTAATATGAAAAAAAGGAAAATAGTAAAAAAAAATTTAAAAAACCTTTTTTGCCTCCTAGCGCGATTTCAAGATTTCCGACTTGCGGACCTTTTCTCCAGCACCCGTCACAAATGTGCGTGTGTGTGTGTGTGTGTGCGTGCGTGCGTGCGTTTGTCGGTGTGTGTGTGTGCGTGCGTTTGTCGGTGTGTGTGTGCGCGTGTGTGTTAAATGATAATTATGGGAGTACCACACAACACGGACTATCGCCCACGGCCTCACAGTAAATGTCTGGGGTCTCATTTTGACGCGCTTGTCACCACCGAGGATACCAATGGCGAAAATCGGTGCCGCGTTCTGTCAATATTTATTTGATAAGCCCCACGCCAGGAATCGCCTTGATGTTAAAACGGTCCAGAATTCAAGGATGTCATGATTGCGAGACTTTTCACTTCTCACAGATTGAAAAGGGCTCATTGGCAATACAAGTGGTGTCTATATCTCGTCAGCTCACCCTGAGAACGAATCTTTTTTTTTCCAGTACAAGGCACCTTTTCACATACCACAGATGGCAAACGCTGTGACAAAATTCCTTTAAAGTCCCTGCCAGGAATCTAAATCAGCTCCCATCAAGTCGCCCCTGAGATTCAAAGGCGGTTGATACATCACTCTCGAGATGTGGCAATTAGATTTGAAAGTGTGTCCGCTTTCATCTCGCGGAGCCTCCAGAGTGCCGCGGATTCTACCGGATAGAATATTTCCACCCTTCTCTCCCGCCTTTGTCGTAACGGGCGCAGAGTCTGTCGGCGAACCAGACAGGCATTTCAGATATAAATGCGAAAAGCGTCCAGTGCTCACTCGGTCGGAAAACAAGATGCTAAGTGATGCGCGTTGGGAGCCATTTCAACAACAGGTCTGTTCCCCCAGTCACAGTTAAGAACGCAACGATAGTGGCCAAAAGCTACAACCATAAACTAGCACGTTAGTGCTGCAGTGCAGAACCCCTTATTGATGTAAATAACATAACGGCATATAAATAACACATTTTTTACACATGTTATACGTAAGTTATCAGTAAAATCCCTATAAAAACCACGGACGAATCGACCGTTCGGGTGCGCGAAAGACATACTGCGAGCAAGAAAGCCCTGGCACATTCATTTCTGTTCAGCCGTGAAAGGCTGGTTGCGCGGCTGAATGTGGCAACAAAGGAGAAAGAGAGAAATGGGGTTCAATTCCACGCATGTACTTGACATGTGACATTAACTTTAAAGAGACTTACATTGATGTGATGTTCTTGAACAGGTCTTGGATGTTGTTGCTGTTATTTCCGTTAGTCCCGGTGTCTTGCAGCGCCAGCAAAGGGAAGAATTTCCCATTGTCGGACTTATTGCAGTAGATCTCGGTTGGGGAACAGCTGCAGGTTGGCGGGCAGTCCAGCATGGAGCTCAGATAGTCCTGAAAGATGCTTAAGAGAAACAATACCCTCCACCAGCAAATTTTGGGTGTACAGAAGGATAGATCCATGGTTTCCAGTGCCAGAAAAGAGTTGGGTATCCACCGCTATCAAATTGGAAATTTATGTGTGTCGTGTGGCTTCAATGTGTCTGTATGTACGTTGCGATGATGTTTGTGTGTATGTGCGCGCGGGCGTGTTAATGAGTGTGAAGGTATGTCAAATTAATGCGAATGCTGTCGCGTGTCAGTATATTCGAGGCCATAAAAATATTAAGAAAGAAAAAAAATAATTCTCCGTTAGAGCAAAAGTGGCTGAAAAATAAATACTCCCGGTCTGTCTTCCTCTCGAGACTGCATTGTACGGGTTACCGCGTCTTCTGCTGCTGTTAGCCGCTTAGCTCCAGGTTGTTTCCGCACTGCTCTGAGACTTGGAGCAATAGCATTACGAACAGAGACGAGGAAACGAGAAGTCCGTGCACCGAGCATCAAGTCCCACCTACTGGTCAGAATTAAAACTGACACACCTGCAAAATAGGGAAGATACCAAATCAGATCATAGCAGGCATAGCAAGTCAGTAAAAAAAAAGAAAAAGAAAAAAAAGACGGTGCAGACTTACTGGTGACGACAACTAAACAGTGCACACATCGCTTTGAAGTGTTCGTTACTGTACGTCTGAAACAGATAAACAAAATAGAATTTTATTAAATTTAAATAAGATTTATGCTGCGACAGCGAATGGCTGCTGTCTCTCACAAATTGCTCCGTTAACAACTGAGGGCTCTATTTTTGACCTACCAATTTAAGTCTGACTTCTAACCGGAAACTGAACTGGGCTCCGGTTAGATTTGAATAAAATTGCACTGATGTTCTCGTCCAAGGGCGTGGCACTGAACAATTCATGGCTCATTATTCGCCTACCCCAAGAGGAGCATGATGCAAACGGTCTGGAAACTATCCTGTTGTCGTAAAAGCTTGGCTGCTAAAACGCGAGGAAAATATGCTGGATGATCACCACACAATTAGTTTTTTTTTTATCTTGTCTGTAGTTGTGCTATTTTACCGACCTGACAGTTTCAGGCGATGTAACACAATGAAAAGAAAGTGACCATAGACTCTATTCCCAATTTCACTGCCAAACAACAGAGGGGATATTTATATAATTAGGTAATTAGTTGCATATAATTAGACTATTGATCGATATGTTTTCTTCAAAAGGCCAATTATTGTTAGTAACTAATAGGCGGCACCGTTCTGTAATTGCAGAGAAACAGCCATTACAAAGAAAAACTAGTTGCTTAACGGTTTGAATAACGCACTGTCTGCCGGACGCATCTTCACCATGGATCGAAGTTGTGTTAGCAGTAGGCAGTATCGTTAGGAGAGACAATTTGAGTGACTTTTGTCGCAACATTTTTGCTTGCTGTTTGAAGGCTATGAAGCAAACAGGTGTTCGTACATGTTGATACTGTAGCCTACTTTCTATAGTAGACGATATTGACTACAGCGTGGAAACTGGAACTGGATCTTCTCGAATGAGAGGTACTAGAAACAAAGCAGATTTGTCAGGTAGACGTTCCTTAACCGATGCTCCGTCGGTTTAGCCAAATTAAAAATCAATGCCATATTACAGTGGGTCTATGACTCGCCGCAATTAGCGCAGTTCGTGGCTCTGTTGCTCCCTTTGTGGTTTTGCAATTCCCAACTGGATAATATGTCTTAAGCAATTAGGCTACATAAATACCACGAATCAATAGACCTAACTGTAATACAGAGCGCAGGCTACACTGCAAATATTATCTACGTCTTCGTGTTTTAGGTGTAACGCCTCACACGTCAGTAAGATTAATGATATACAGTTTGAGAAAATATTGACAAGAGACAAGGACCGTTACCGAGTAGATGGCATGGACTTAGCATAAAGGTATAGACGTACTAGAGTAGGTCTAGACGGAAACCATGTTTAAGCCATGTTTCTATAAATAACGGTTTCGTGATGGAGAATATCACAATTCTCAGAATACAAATTGAAAGAGAGATAATTGAAAAATTGTCGCAATCCACAGAAGGGGTGGAAGCAAACAAATTACGCCAATGAACCGCAGGCCTACTGTACAAGCAATGTTAATCATGTATAACTTCACGTTTCCTAAATTGTCCACGGCACAGGATAACGTTTTAAAAACTTATCAGCTGTCGGTAATTACGTTGATCTGACGACATCCGCGGTTTGTAAAATCGAGATTATTTTGTTTATTTGTTTTTATATTTCCTCATAGCTTTAATGCAGGCCTACTGCTGTTTTCGAGGTGAGCACAATCTTGCTACGTGCCATCGTGGCTATACGTTATTAACGTTTGCGTTGTGAATGTTTCGTTCTTAAATACGTTGACTTGTTTGTTTGCCGTCAACAGCAATTAAACGTACGTAGTCACACCATTTGTCAGGCTAGCACGGCATTTTCACTGCGACAGCGCCTTAAACGCAGGACCTTTCAAGGTGTGAACATCACAGACGTGCCAGTATTATAAGGAATTTGTCTAGCAATGGGAATAATTTAAAACCACCCGTTTGCAGACCGAAGATACTACACACCCGAAATAATATTGAAAGAAGATACCCAATCCTTTTGGCAGATAAGAACAGTGTTTAAATATCTCAGAATTCCTTGGAGATAAGGGTTATATGCCTTTCTTCACCCTCGTGCTGACGCAGCTAGCTCTCGCGGCATTTTGCATTCTGTTTTTCAAAAGAAAAGGTGGGCGTGCGAGAGATACCATGACCTGTGTTGTACACAGCGGATGTCTCTACGAGGATGTGAAATTTAAGCAATTTCCGCTGGACCGACCCCGCGTTGTGGTTGCATTTTAAAGACCGATTTGCGCTGTTATGTTCAACAGTTGCTCCTTACAGCAGCAAAGCTTTTTGGAACGGCGCATCACCGCGCCTCATTTTTGGCGGTCAGTGGCTGATATATCTGTTTTGATGCTCTTAATGGCATAGGAAATGGCGACCTGGTCGAATCCGTGAGCTTCATTGTTAAGGAGCGTTAAAATACTTTAAAAAGGCGTGTTTAGTTTCAGAATTATGGTACACGTGGCCTTTTCTCCACACAAAGGGCCATTAAGCGTATTGCCTATTATGCCTGAATCAAAGGAGAACATTCCAGCTGCAAGGAAGGGCTTGAAAACTGCCATTTCTCTCTCTCTCTCTCTCTCTATATATATATATATATATATATATCACACCGCCTTTGATATGATGGACTATTTGGATGGACTACGATGTACCAGATTAATAGTGAAATAATTATCTACCGAAACTCACTTATTCAACATTCGTTTATAATATCAACCAACACAGCTGGAGTTGTACCTAAGGGCATGAAAAGCACTACCTCACCTGGAAACCAAACCTGCCCTGCCCCCCCCTGCCCCCCCCCCCCCCCCCCCCCCCCCCCCCCCCCCCCCCTCCCCCCCCCCTGCCCCCCCCCCCCCCCTAACCCTAACCCTAACCCTAACCCTAACCCTAACCCTAACCCTAACCCTAACCCTAACCCTAACCCTAACCCTAACCCCGGCCAACACTCTTAAGTTCAACACCGCACTTCCACCACAGTGGGATTTTGTCCAACTTTCCGTTTTGTGGGACTGGGATTTATAATTCAGAGCTTCCCTTCGGCGCGTGTTAGTGGCAGGCGGCCTGCGGTGCTCCGCGCCGGTGCCCGTGACGCGCGCAGAGAGGACGGGCGAGAACGGCGCGGGACTCCAAACGGAAAACCGCTCGCACGTCAGAGTGAGCACTGCGCAGCTGTAACCGCCGGAAACGCAGCCGGCCGTTTCAGACAGGACTGCCCCCACGGCACCAATCAATCCTTCACCTGGATTGGAACCCGTGTCTCTACGGCACTTCACCTGTCTGGACGAGACGGTAAAACGGGCATCTGTATTTGTTTTTTCTCTCTCTCCCTCCCTCCCTCTCACTCTGTCTGTTGTTTAACACCTCAGACCAACGAGAATGCTAGCATAAAATTAATAATGCAACGTGTGAAATAAACAAGGAAGGGAGATAGAATTGATGTGCCCAGTGCCTTTTCAAAATGCATGCATGTGTCTGCCAATAATTAGGTATTTTCATGAGCATACATATGACTATAATATACACACACACATACAAACATGCACACACACACACCCGCCACACACGCACACGGGCACACACACACATACACACAAACACATGCATACACACAAACATGCACACATATACACACATGCACACACATTCACACCCTCACATACATACATATGCGCGCACACACACACAGTATAACTAATTTGTGCTTCCCAGCATGACATCAGCATTATATAACACACAGAGGAAGAGGAACATGGGGGTGTTAGTCTGGAAACTCTTGAACCTGTCTGTTCAATCTTCCAAAAACCTGTGCCGTTTTGGTCAGGGAGCCAAGTTTGAAATCCAGGAGGCTATTGATTTAATTCCCTGGTGCACCATTGTGCCCTAGAGCAATGTACTTCACAGAAAGAAATTTGAGTGTCTTTGGTAAGTGTCTTAGGAATTGCACAATGGCTAAATTGTGAGCCTGGATAAGTCATTCCGGATAAGGCTGTTTGCTGAGAGAAGAAAAGGAAGAGGAGGAAGAAAACAGCCCACCGCATTTACATCACATTGCATTCCTGCGTCAGATTCTCTCATCCAGTCACCATACAGGAGAACTGCATTCACCTGACTGACGTGAGCAATAGCAGCAGACCTGGCTAACGCATTCAAACCAGCGAGTATGGAGGCAGCATCACCTAATGCGCTAGCGCGGGTTAGCTATGCTAACCAACAACCAAAGTACAGACTCTGAGTACATACACATTACATCCGTATCAAGCCCTAGAAGAGAAACGTGAAACCTTAAACTATAGCCAAAGACCATTTTTGAAAAATACCATAACTTGAATTAGGACAAAAGGTGAAGGGCCACGAGGGGGGGGGTTAGGGGGGGGGGGGGGGGGGGGGCGCATGGCAGAGGCAGGTGTTCACTCTGCATCATAAGACAGCCAATGATACAGCGGTCCTGAGCACTGGGAAGGTGGCTCCACTGTGGGCGTGTACACACAGCCATGATTACTGGGAGTGACCACACAGAGAGAGGGGACAGCCAGAGCCAGGTGTCTTGAGGCTGTGGAACAGAGAGACCCAGGCCACGGGGTGTATGTAGGCCTGAAGATTGATTGGAGGTGCGGGGGAGTTTTTTTTTTTTTTTTTTTTTTCTTTTCAATCGCTGCCCTGCAGGCAAGTACAGAGGCTTTAAACGTGAGGTGAGCTGTAACAGGAAGCCGGTGAAGTGAGATGAGAAGGTGCCACTTACAATTATCTCTGCCCACCTACAAGTACTGTAGCTGGCTGTCAGTAGCTCTCATGTTTATGCTCAGAGTAAGGAGAGGAGTAGCAGACCTACACACACGCACATGCAGACACCACACACGCACACCCCACACACGCACATGCAGACCTACCCACACGCACACCCCACACACGCACACACACCCCACACACACACATGCAGACCTACCCACACGCACACCCCACACACATGCAGACACACACACGCACACCCCACACACACACATGCAGACACACACACGCACACCCCACACACGCACATGCAGACCTACCCACACGCACACGCACACCCCACACACGCACATGCAGACACGCACACGCACACCCCACACACACACATCCAGACCTACCCACACGCACACCCCACACACGCACATGCAGACACGCACACGCACACCCCACACACACACATCCAGACCTACCCACACGCACACCCCACACACACACATCCAGACCTACCCACACGCACACCCCACACACGCACATGCAGACACGCACACACACACCCCACACACACACATGCAGACACACACACACACACATAAATGCACACAGGAGATGGGACATGCATCATTCAGTGTTTGAGTGACAAGCTCCATGCCAGAAATGAACGCACAGCCCAAAAAGGTTTACTCCCAATCCATTTACACACAAGAGCGCGCGCCCGTCCGGCCGCACGTGTTCGGAAAGGTTTATTCCAAGTTAATTTACCATGAAGCCAAACGCGGGGCTCGAAGAGCCCTCGTGTGCCTCCGAGTGGAGGGGGGAGGCAGTCAGCCCCGCAAAACGGGGGAGGATTTATGGATTCACGTCCCTTTTTATTTACGTCTTTATGCCGTCCCATAATGCACGGGCCACAGGTCCGAGAGAGCAGAGGAAGAACCGGCGGCTACACATGAATAAATAGCCTTGCAGCGGCACGAATTTCTGAACATAAATTCTAACGTGTGCATTCAAGATTTTTCGGGCCTCGACTAAAAACAAAAAGCACAAGGCGTCCAAACTGCATCGTTCAGACGAAGAACTGTCCTCCGAAACTGCCGTTAACTGAAACACAGTTGATAAGGCGTGAGAATAATACTTACTGCATAATAAAGGGGACTATATGTGGAAACTGAAGGTGTGCTGCTTGCTTAAATAGAATTTGCAACTTCTGATGCAGATGAAGGAACGTGTGAAATCTTTGCACCTTTTCTGTCTAAATCCAGAGGCGGTCTGTGCTTAAAATGTGATGTGTTTCCACACTCTCACCCGCACGCATACACACATAGCACAAAGCACATGCACACACACACACACACACACACACACACAAACACAGCACATAGCACACACACGGCACATAGCACACATGTGCGTGCACACACACACCCACAGACATACAAGCACATAGAACAAATGTGCACACACACACGCGCACACAATTGTATACTGTACATGCAGGCACACAAACTGACATGCACACACGCACACACATGCATACACACACGTTATATGCCGTAGGGTTTGAAGCTTGTGGTAGCTTGTGAATCTGCGGTTGTATTTTTCCGATCTGCATATGTATTCAGAGAAAATATTTGGCCCGGAAGACTTTGGCCACCCACTTCTCCTCCTCCTCTCCCCGTGGGGCAGATTATCCAGTCACACGTGTGCTCACAGTATCAGCAAACAATTATATTAAACCAGCCAATCACACATTCCCTTTGTGTATCAGCAAACAACTATAATAACCAGCAAATCAAGACCCCAGATTTCTTCAGAGTTTACATTACTAGAAAGACTGTTACTGAATACTGTTTGTAGTTTTATGCAAATGTTTGCACAAACTGTTCTCCATGTGTCGGATGTTTCTATAGCCACGATAATCCCACGTTTCATTCACGAACGTCACAGCAGATGGAAGTTGTCAGGTCATGCCAAAATCAAACTGGCCTAAAGCAGTCAAACGCTATTTTGCAAACATCAGCGCCGTGTCCCGGCGGGCAGATATCCCAGCATGCACCGCGTGTGGCCTGGACCCAGGAAGTGCGCGGCGCAACAAGGTGTGAGAAACCTGGATCAGCACCACGGACAGCGCCGTCAAGAACCACACTTTCCGTTCCTGCCAAAGAGAGAGAGAGAGAGAGAGAGAGAGACACCTGTACAACACATTCCCACAATTAATTACTGTTAAATCTTGACTGTCAGACAGATAGGCTTCCACTGAAATTTGAAGGCAGTAACAATAACTTGTTTGTTTGTTTACACTGAAAAGAGGCAGAACAGACATAAAGAAGAGATGAATCTGACTCACACCAGCAGCCCAAATTAAACGAGCTGGAGAAAGGCTGGTGTGGGACTATTCGGAACATTACGGGACACTGTTAACACGGTCCTAATGCAAACCTGGGGGCTTCTTCCTCTCCAGTAACAGCTATAAACAGTCCAATGGTATCATCTGTAATAGGCAGACCAGTCCTCACTCTGTCACTTGCTCTCTCTCTCTCTCTCTCTCTCTTTCTCTCTCTCTCATCCCTCCCCCCCATTGCGAACTGTGGTCCTGTTATTAAATTACATAAGCCCCATTATTGCACGGCCTTTTCAGGATGATGCCATCGAAACATCCGCACGTAACGGACGCGGCCGCCAATTAGCGCTCTGCTCCTGTGCGCCGCGCCCGCTGAGGACGGGGCTTTCAGGCGTCGTCACCGCCAATTTGGCCTCATTAGAGACCCTGCCTTCCCTCCCCGGGGCGGGGCTCCGCGGGGCGCTAAATGCCGCGGCTCCTTAGCCTCCGCTGCGGTGCTAGCACGCGGCCGCGCGGCGGGAGAGCGGTTTCTCTGCGCGGTGGCGGGTCTTGCGGGACCAGTCGCACGGATCCGTTCACAATCACGGACAGCTTCGCATCAGTCCATGCGTGACAGTGTTTCAGCTAGCCAGCTAGCAGTGTGCACAGTAGTGTGTTTTAATGTGTTTTAGCATGTTAGCTAGCTAGCTGGTCGGCCAGCAGTCGGATAGCCGGTCAGCCTCTCACTGGTATGTGTTGTAGAATAAAATGGTCACTGGCTCTCGTGTAGTTACCATATGGACTGTAGATGTGAAATAGTCACTGGTCTCCTGTAGCACTGAATGGACTGTAGATCTGAAATAGTCACTGGTTCTCTTATAGCAGTGAATTAACTGTAGATCTGAAATAGTCACTGGTTCTCCTGTAGCAGTTAATGGACTGTAGATCTGAAATAGTCACTGGTTCTCCTGTAGCAGTTAATGGACTGTAGATCTGAAATAGTCACTGGTTCTCCTGTAGCAGTTAATGGACTGTAGATCTGAAATAGTCACTGGTTCTCCTGTAGCAGGTAATGGACTGTATATCTGAAATAGTCACTGGTTCTCCTGTAGCAGTTAATGGACTGTAGATCTGAAATAGTCACTGGTTCTCCTGTAGCAGTTAATGGACTGTAGATCTGAAATAGTCACTGGTTCTCCTGTAGCAGTTAATGGACTGTAGATCTGAAATAGTCACTGGTTGTATAATGATTAGTTCAGAGAGCGAGAGAGCCGGGCAACACAGATACGACTGTGCGGGATGCCGCATTCATGGCTTCACCATTATGCTTCTGAAAGCACAAAAAAAAAAAAGAGAATAACAAACGGCCGGTGGGCAGGAAAGAGTGGACACCCCCCTGTCCCGTGGTCACCCCGTTTCAGAGACACGTGGAGATGGGCCTCGGAAACTCCGCGGGGGCCCCGGGGCCTGCTGGAGGGGCGCGGGGAATCGGAGGCCATCTGTCGCTGGGGCCCGCGGGGAGAGCCACGGCGCGTTCGGCTCCCGCCGCCCTGCCAGAACCGCTCCCTGCCAACACGGGCCTCAGAAATAGAACACGCTCTCGCCTTTATCCGCATTCCCAAAACTCGTTTCACCCCTCCCGTCGGAGTCGTCCGCGACCACGTCCAAGACGAGGGGCTTGACGTGGGAGTCGGCCCGGGGCGGCGTCCAAGCGCGGCGAGCGGCTTTTTGGAGGACGTCCCGGCGCGCGAGGGAGTCGTCGGGCGTTTTCTCCTCGAAATGGAGGGTGCCTTCCCCGACGCGAGCCAGCAAACAGAGGAGCTGCCCGCGCCCACACAGCCCATCCGCCCTCTGAGCCTCCGAGCCCGTTTTAAACAGCGAGCGCAGCCCACGGTGGCGTGCCCAATACGTGTGAAAATGCTCAGAGAAAGCGGGGCCGGTTTTGGCAAAAACCTCAGCGCCTCGAAGGACAATCTTGGGCACGGGCGACTTCTCGAGCGGCGTAGGTCGGCAACGGCACGCGGTCGCGCGGGTGTGGCTCTGAGCCGCGGCCACGTCCTCGGCAGCCGCGCCCGGGACTCAGCGGCGTTGGGACACGAACGCACGTGTACCCCCAGGGCAGGGTGGGTTAAGTCAGCCAGGATTCCCCCGGGGTACTGCCGCATTCTCTCTGCCCAACGGTGCGCCCAAATGCCCACACATTAGCGGTTGCCTTTGTGGTTGAGGTAATGACAGATGCTTCACCTCCAATTGCCACTAGCTCTCGCAGGGAATGTGTTGTAGAAATAAAATAGTCACTGGCTCTTGTGCAGTTACTGTATGGACTGTAGGTGTGAAATAGTCACTGGTTCTTCTGCAGCAGACTGTAGGTGTGAAATAGTCACTGGTTCTTCTGCAGCAGACTGTAGGTGTGAAATAGTCACTGGTTGTTCTGCAGCAGACTGTAGATGTGAAATAGTCACTGGTTGTTCTGCAGCAGACTGTAGATGTGAAATAGACACTGGTTGTTCTTTAGCACTGAATGGACTGTGTATATGAAATAGTCACTGGCTATCCTGTAGCACTGGATTTACCTGTAGGTGTGAAATAGTCACTTGTTCATTTGTATAATTTTATAGACTGAAGATGCAAAATATTCACTGGTTCACCTGTAGCACTAAATGGTCTGTAGGTGTAAAACAGTCACTGGTTAAATTGTAGTACTTAATAGACTGTAGATGTGATATAGTCACTGGTTCACCTGGTTCAGCTGGTGTGCACGTGTGGATGACACAGAGGTGACCCCAAAACCCAAAAAAAAAAAAAAGAAGAAAGAAAAAAAAAAAGATAGTTGACACCGACTCCGCTCGGTATTCTCTCCTCCCGAAGGCCTCGGGTTCATATCAGCAGCAGCCACAAGGAACAATTCCCCAGCGCAGAGACCCGAGGAGGCGCTCCGGAGTTCAAACGGCCTTTAAACTTCCCCTGCTTCAGCTCGCGCCTCGGCGGCGCGCTCCTACCGCACGGCACCTGAAGGCTCAGGCGACAGACGTGCCAAAAACGCGAGATTCAAAAAACCGCTGTCTGCCTTTTTTTTTTTTTTTTACACATTAGGTATTCACTACAGATTCCGCTTCTTTTGGGTAAAGAAGAGATTGAAAAAGCCGAAGCGAGTGCGTGTGGGCTTCGCAGCGCGTCGCTATGCGACGGGCCCCGGATCCGCTCAGGTGAAGCGCTGCGCTCGTTTTAACCGAGAGGACGGATGACGGATGCTAAACGTACGGGCGCTTTACGAGAAGGCCCCTGAGGGTCTCCGGATCAGAGGCTTCCCGCGCTGATCCGTAATCCCCCGGCCCCCCAAAATCACACACCCGAGGCCGAGAGCTAAAGGGACACTCCCCATGTGCGAGACGACTCACTAAAGAGCCTTCTGTCTTAGGGTCTTTATTCAAATACAAAGCCCACCTAACCAGTCTACGGAAAATTTTCCACAAAGGAAACGTGTCGTCTCTTTGTTTTCTGTGGTTTTGTTATCTGTGGTTTTGTTATACTGTAGTTT
>CM045898.1:21736911-21751911 GCA_025169545.1 Anguilla japonica | reverse complement strand
ACCGCCTATGCGAACAAGACTTTTTTTGGGGGGAATATAACCCCCCCCGTTTCTGTCTCAGGGCGGAAGGACAGCGTCTGGGACAGAGGGAACAGCCGCGCGTCGGTGTCGCCGCCGTCACAGACCGTGACTCCGCCTCCCTCTCGGCGGCCGCAGGGCTTAAATTGGCCCGTTGGCGTGAGGGATAACCAGACCCTGCTCCGCTGGGGGGGAGCCCGTGAACGGGGCACGCAAAGTTCATTACGAACCTGCGCCGCGCATTCCTCCCATATAAACGCATAATAAAACACAGGGCCGGCTACGCGGGCTAACCGCTACGCGGGCTATCCGCTACGCGAGCCATCCGCTACGCCAGCCATCCGCTACGCGAGCTATCCACTACGCGAGCCATCCGCTACGCGGGCTAACCGCCACGCAAGCCATCCGCTACGCGGGCTAACCGCTACGCGAGCCATCCGCTACGCGGGCTATCCGCTACGCGAGCCATCCGTCAGAGTTAGCTCAAACAATGACTGCAATAGCCTCCGGTTTATCATCGCTCCGCCAGGCAAAAAGCAACTCCCACGCAGCCCCCCCCCCCTTAAATCTCTGACTGCTCCTCTTCGCACAAAAATGTTCTTCTTCCTTTTACGTACCGCAGCAATCGAGCAGCAGGTAGAAGGAGACTCCGGCAGAAAGTCCGCGAGGCGCAGGCCCAGCGGGGCGGAGACTCGGAACGAGAGGCGGAGAGTCGCGCGCTCTCGACCGCGAGCGGAAGCCTTAGCCGCTATAGCGGGCCCGTCCGATCTGGCCGGCCCACGAGGAACCGCTCGTTTCGATTCGACTCGGCCCGATTCATCTCCGCCGTCTCCGAGTCACAGTCACTTATAAACCGCAACGTTTAAAAAAAAACAACCGTGCTTAAGACACAATTCCCAAGAGCGCGTTAACTTGGGCGATTTATGTAGGCTGATGCCTCCTTCAGCGGATGAATCACCGGCCTCTTTCTTTTACAGAGAACCAAGGACGCGTGGGCAGACGCGTTAATCACTATGGTCGCATGTTTCCATATTTAGGTCATGTGATCGGGGCGAATCCTCCTGCGTTCTGGGAGACTGCCCCTGCGTCCTCTACGATGGTAATGGTAATGGACGGTAATGGACTGCATTTATATAGCGCTTTTATCCAAAGCGCTTTACAATTGATGCCAGAGCAGTTAGGGGTTAGGTGTCTTGCTCAAGGACACTTCGACATGCCCAGGGCGGGGTTTGAACCGACAACCCTCCGACTGCCAGACAATCGCTCTTACCTCCTGAGCTATGTCGCCCCTGATGGGGCCGGACGAGCTGTGCCGCAACAACCCGGCGAAAGCAAATACGCAAATTGCGACCCTCTCAAGGTCGTGACGGACCTTCAAATAACGGGACATCGAGATGCTGACATTAACTGTTTTCTGCAGGAAGCATAACGTATTACATATGTCGGTGATGCATCGCATGGCCATGATCACCATAAAAAATCATTTCCAGTCATACCCTGAAATAATTCAGTTAAACCGGGGGAAAGGCTTGTTTAATGGCATTGTGCAAATCCAATTACCAAGCTGCACGCAATTACAATTCAGGCAGTTCCATATTCCGCATTAGCTAAATGCCACAATAACGGTTTGACATTGAACATTGCATCAGAAAGGAAGCCGGGGAAGTGGCCGCAGCCTTCCAGAGAAGTTTACTTTTTTAACCAATGAGCTGTGCATGGCTTCCCAAATAACACAGAATGTCCTCGCAATGTCACTGGAATGTTTTGTCAATGTTGTAACACTGCCGCTACATGGCAGCAACATTGTGAGGACATAGCTGTGTGTGTGTGTGAGTGAGTGAGTGCGTGATCTTGAAACACAGTTACAGAGTTGATTTACAAGGCTTCATTAAACACCTGGTCTGGTCCTCAGCTCAGAGATGAAGCACATGGCCCGAATCCAAACGCAACCTCCAACTCCCAACGGCACATCCTGCAGCAGGAATGGTTTTTTTACAGATCAAGCCAGCTCATTTGGTCAATAAAGCACGCATTTGTGCAAATTTCACTATTAGAGGTCGAACGCCGAAGGGTCAGAGAGTAAAAGTCCTGCCATGTGTGCCTCTACCCATGAACCCTTATTTCACCGATTAGTTCTAACCTCCGGCTGAAAAAATAATGACCAAATCCTTGTGATTGGAACAAAATACTGGAAAGAACTACTTTCCGAATCTGGATTTCCCACCTCTGTTCAAAACTGACATCAACACATTTGTTGAGATAAATCACAATGTATAAAAGCAAATGCACCGTTAAATTACATGCTGTGTAAAGGGTAAGGAAAGGGTAAGGAATCATAGCTCAAACTGTCTGAAGATGCAGTGTATGTACCGCTACACACACAGATCCCAGCGATACGCCTGTCTTCCATCACACATTAATTCACGCACGTGACTTCCTTTGTCGACTCGTACTTACGAACGCGACTTCCCCAGCGGCGGGGACTCAGCCTGCCGTTCGCTCCTCCTCCCGTCACCGTACCTGGGCCGCGTTTGTTGCCATGGAGACGTCGCAATACGGCACCGACGCGGTGAAACCTTCCTTCGCGGGCTCGGCGAAGACGGGCGGGACGGGGACGACGCGACAGAGCGCGAATCCCCCGCCGCCGCCGCCGCCAAACGAAACGTTTAATAAACACCCAATACCGCCGCCTCTTCTGACGCGCTCGCACGACACCGAACCCCGCATTACCTCACGGGCGTACCGCGGGAGATCGCGGGATTCTCTTCTTTTTAAAATGGACGCCACTTTTTTAACGGTCACCTCAACTGCACTCGCTCGTATTGTGCATTTATATATATATAAACAAAGCGTAGGCACAATGAGAACAGCGTGCTTCCATGCAAGTCACATGCAAACTTTGACAGCCCGTTAATTGCACTCGTTGGCAAAGCCGATGCGTTCATATGGAGTGGCCTACATTGCACATTTTCCTTCTGTAATTTACCCTCCTTTAACGCATATTACTCATTTAAAGAGCTGGGTATTTACTGCTGGGAACATAAGCCTCTAGCAATGCACTGCCGGACATTTAACGGCTGGGTATTTACAGCTGGGAAAATTGCTGAAGAAAAGTTTTGGTGATGGCTCAAGGGCAAAGCCCTAGTGCTCACTCAGGACCTTTCTCCTCTAACCACTACACCACGCTGTTAAACTTCCTTCAGAGAGCAGGAAGGGAGCCAGAAGGAGGCTGAGAGACTTCCTGACATTCAAAGCAAGAGAAAGACTCAAATTAAGGAGAAGGTAAAGGTGACAGTTAAAGTTACCGTTAAAACTGAAATAAAAGTTGAGGTTAAAAAGATTGAGATTATTTTAAGGCAAAAATGATTGGCTATAGTTAAGTCGAAGAATAAGGTTAAGATTAAGGATTTTATTTAAATGAGGTCGTGTTCAGGCTGAGATTAAGGTTTAAATTTCATTTTGGTCAAAATTGTTAAATTAAGGTTATGGTTGAGACTGATACTGAGGTTAAAATAAAAAATGAGGGATTTGGTCGGAATCATATTAAACTGAGGTTTACGGTGATGGGACAGAGATGAAAGTGATTAAGAGCCATCGTGACGCAGATGGCTTCATGTGGAAGAGACTTGTGCGTGCTGGCAGGCAGGCAGGCAGGCAGGCAGGCAGGCAGGGAAAGACCCATCTCTCCCTCAGTCAGGTGTGGCGCTCACAGACTGGGCCAAACGTGGCAAAGCAGAACAAAGGGTTGGCTTATAATGGAGAGGCTGCAGGTTCAAATCCCAGGAAGGCCACTGCTGTTGTACCCTTGAGCGAAGTGCGTTACTGTGTAAAAATAGCTCTGGATGAGTATCTGCTAAATGCCAACCGCTCCCCCCCCCCCCCCCGTTTTTCAAAGGGGCTGCTGATACTGATTCTCCTGATGAGAATATGGCGTGCCTAAATGCGTGTGCACGCGCGTGCTTACAGAAATGAATAGAGGAGGAGAGAGAATGAAGCCAGACAGTTCCATTGGAATATCAAAGAGAAACAAAGGGAGACTAATTGTAGTAATCTCAATTATTCTTATTACTAGTTATTTCTGCCTGTGAAGATATGACTAATTGATTTTGCGTTCTTTGGTTTTCACTGATCGGTGGTCACGCCTTGGCGAAGCGTGCTTGTATTATGTCGCGGCAATAAAACATTTTCTAAACGAGCGAGCGAAAAACGTGACTGGCAGAGAGGCGGGCGGAGATGGCGGTTTTGTTTCCCGCCCGCGGTCACAGTCGAGGGGGGCGATGCGGCGTTCAGCGTGCCCGCTGTCCGCCGCGGAGACGGAACGATGCGCAGAGCCGTCCGCAGGTTCCGCCGTCGCCCCAGGAACCAACCGCCAAACCGCTTCAGACACCCGAACTGAACGTTCTATTGCTGATGTCACAATCGCTGCTGGTGACTGAAAGCGATGGAGTTCTAGAACACTGACTTTTGAATTTTGAAAATAACAGCTCAAAAAAAAGCCACTCTTCAAAGGGTTAAAGGCCAGCGAGGGCGTACTACGTGCGGGCGGAGCAGGAGAGCCCTCCGATCACGTGACTGATCCACGGCAGGCGGGAGCAGCGGACTGAAGGCCGCCTCGCCGTTTGTCCCGGTGGGAGGAGCTCAGGAGCAGATGTCCGCGAGCTGATCGGGATCAGGGCCACCTCCCTCCGACATCCCCTTTGTCTCTCAGGCTCTCCTTCCAGGTGTCAGAAACCAGGCTACCGCAGAGGAGGACATTTCTTCGCCGCGTGTCAAAGAAGCGTCTCTCTCACATTCATCATGTAGCTTTTTGTTTTGACAAAATTCTTCTCCTGCCCCCCCACCCCCCTCCTCCACCCCCCCCCCCCACCCACCCTACCAAAAATTTCACAGTGCGATTTCAAATTGGAATCGCTCTGCGTGAAGCTCTAACAGAAAATAAAAGCAAAAAGTTGTTTTTGTCGCGCGCTAGCCGGTCTGGCTAAGAGCGCCCGCTCTTCGCTGGAGATGAATAAGGCCTGGCTCGCCCGCACGGTTAGCCAGTAAAATGGAGCTCTCGCCGGCGGTGCGCCGTTTGCGGCGGTCGGGACGCGGCGGCGGGGATGAAGGCGGCTGGATCGGGATGGGTGCCGGGCCTGGGGGCCCGCCCGCCAGCCGCTCCGAACCCGGGTAACCAATCGGGCGCTTACTGAAAGCAGCTCTTTCGCGCCGCCGCGTTAGCCGCAGTCTTCGGAGACCTGTGCCTTCACCTCCAAACATAAAAACCACGGCGTCTACAAGCCTGGGCCTGTGAAAGGCGCCTCTGACATCACACGTTCGCAAAGTCACTGCAAAGCCAAACGCGGCGTGAGAAATGACTGTTATGCAAGTGAACACCTCTGCCTTTTATAAAATCTGGGAAAGTAAAAGAGACTGTGTGTGTGTGTGTGTGTGTGCGTGTGAGAGAGTGTATGTGAGAGTGTGTGTGTGTGTGAGAGAGAGAGAGAGAGAGAGAGTGTATGTATGTGTGTGTGTGTTTATGTGCGTGCGTGAGCATGTGTGTGTATGTGTGTGTGCTTGCGCATACATGAGTATGTGCCGCTTGCGACCTACAGCTTGTCAATCAGGATAAGAAGCAGCGGTCATCAACAATGACATCACAGATTGCAGGGCATGAAGAGGCCTACCAATTCCTTCAACAAAACCCACAGCCCAAGCACCCAAACACAGCAGCCGCCAATCCCGGCCTTTATGCGCCTCTATTAACGGGCCGGTCTGCCCGCCAACTCTCACCCGCTGCCCACGACCCGCTGCGCCCACAGTTCAGAAAGATCAGGCTCCTCCCTCAGAGTCACCATGACGACAGGACAGCCTTCAATCTCCGCCCGCACGGACCCGCGGAGGGGGCCCGGGTCCCCCCCCCCCCTCCCCCTGACAAAACGATACATCAGAGTTCCTCTCCCGTCATCACTGATTAGTGACTGATTCATCAGAACATGATTAGAGGCAAGGGGAAGGGGGGGTGGGGGGGGAGGGGGGACTGAATTTATCATCTGAGTCCATTTAGAATTTAATTAAGTAACAGAAGATTCAGAGATTTCAAACAGACGGACAAGACTTCCCGCGGACGTCTGAAATTAATACGGCCTAAAAATACCCGTCAACTTTTTTTTTCTCTCCTCCTGATGCATCTAATTCTGTCTGTCTCTCTGTCCCTCTCTCTCTCTCTCTCTCTCCCTCCAGACCCTTTAGCTACAGGAGTGGTGCGGTTTTCTAATTAGGGAACGCAAATTAAAAGCGTGCAACGAAGGCGGGCAGGTCAGGTGCGAACGACGAACCGCCGGGCTTCAGGTTTCAGGGAGCCTCGTTCCGGGGGAGGAGGCGCAGGGATCAACCCCGCCCCTCTCCGTCTAATCAGCCCGCGCCCACGCCTTCTCCCCTCCCCCCGGACGACACGCCTACGCCGCGCGCGTTCGGGGGCCGTCACGAAAAGGCGCGCGCGACCGCGAGACACCGCGCGCCCGTTTCCGCGACGCGTTCGAACCCGGCGCGTCGAACGGGCCCCGGTGCGACGCGCGGCCTCGGCATCCGCTCGACGGCGCCCGACAGCCCGCCTCACATCGCCTGGCAACGCTCTCCGAAAAAACGGCTGATTTCACTGTAAAAGATGCTGTGAGGGATGCACATTTTTCAACAGGAAGGGGGAAAAAAACCGTCCCAGCAGCCCCTGCATCAGCAGCGTGATTAATCACGGCGACGGCCGCTGGGCCGCTTCGGCCCCTCACGCTGAAGGTTACCTCGGCGGGAACCAGGAAGGGCACGTTTTTTTTATTTTATTTTATTTTTTATTTCATCGCCGTCCCCCCGCTCTTAAATATAACGGTGGAAGTAGGCGTCGCCCGCTGGCGTCTCATCGGGAGAAGAGAGACGCCGGCGTCCGCGGCGCAGGTCGGTCGCTCGGTTTCGTTTCCGCGGCGAAGAGCGCGTTTATGGATCCATCGACGGCGGCTCGTGGGTGCGGGCGGACGTCGGACGGGACCCCCCGCCGCGTTTCGCCCAGGGGTGTCCCGTAAGGGGGGGGGGGCCTGAGCGTCCCGCCCGAACCTTCACGCCCTCCTCTTAACCGGAGAGAGAGATCGGCGCCGCGGGAAATTGGGCCGGGGGGAGAGGCCGCGCCCTGCGAGCGCAGGCAAATCGAAAGCGGAACGTATTAAATTTGCCTGTAATGGCCGTTTAATTGGGGGCAGGGGCTTGCTTCAGCGGCCATTGTCTGGGGCGGCGAGGGGAAATGGTGTTTAAATCGCGCCGTGGCTTCCGCCCTGCGCGGCCCGCGTCCCTTCGCCGTTCCACCCCGCTCGCGTGAGAAGAGATGGGCGCGCGTTTCGGAAAGGAGGCGAGGACGGATGATTTAGAGGCTTCCGATACCGCCTGTATCGGTGAAATGGGGTTATGTGCTGACGGCAGGCGTATCCTGTACACCTGACTGTACGGTGTCACCCCAGGTGTGCAAGCTAATGAGAGAGGAGCTACCAGTCAGAGCCTCTGTGTTCCTGCTGGCTGTTAACCAGTGCTGAGATTAATACTGTCTGGTGGACTCAGATTAAGACCAATCAAGGTGAAGTAGAATTAAAAAACCCTGTAGGTCTAAAATCTAGGGTGAGCTGAAAGCTTAATTAAACTCAGATTAAGGCTCCTCTTCAAACTCAAATTAAGGCTGTTTGGGTGAGCTCAGATTAAGGCTGTTTGAGTAAACTCAGATTAAGGCTGTTTGGGTGAGCTCAGATTACGGCTGTTTGGGTGAGCTCAAATTAAGGCTGTTTGGGTGAGCTCAGAATAAGGCTGTTTGGATGAACCCAGATTAAGGCTGTTTGAGTAAACTCAGATTAAGGCTGTTTGAGTGAGCTCAGATTAAGGCTGTTTGTGTGAGCTCAGATTAAGGCTGTTTGTGTGAGCTCAGATTAAGGCTGTTTGTGTGAGCTCAGATTAAGGCTGTTTGAGTAAACTCAGATTAAGGCTGTTTGTGTGAGCTCAGATTAAGGCTGTTTGTGTGAGCTCAGATTAAGGCTGTTTGGGTAAACTCAGATTAGGACTGTTTGGGTGAGTTGAGATTAGGACTATATACACTCGGATTAAGGCTGTTTGAGTGAGCTAGGAGACACACAGCATGCAGGTAGAGCCCCTTTGTCTCTGGAGGTTTGCTCTAAGATGGAGGAGTAAACCTTGAGATCAAAGAACAGAGAGTGAAAGGGAGAGAACTATATTTCAGATGGCGGGAGAATGAGAGAAGCACACGCAGCGGTGGGGGCGGGGGGCGGTGGGGGCGGTGCTGGCGGTGCACATGAATAAAAAACAGAGCAGCCACTGCGGGGTTTTTAGGTGCTTTTTGTTTTGCACATCATCAAAGGCTGAGGAGAACTCCAAGGAGCGGTGTGTGGGGGGGGGGGGGGGGGGGGGAGGCGGGGGCGGGGGGGGGGGGGGGGATCGCCGGGGCAGCTCTCGAAATCCGCCGCGGGTTTCTCACGGGCCGCCGGGCGGGTAACGGCGGACAGGCGACGCCCGCCGCCCGTTTCGGCGAGCCCCGAGGAGACGTCGGCGGGGATTACCGGGAGCCGCGGGCTCGGGAGCGGACAGGAACGGGCCGGGGCGAGTCACGCGGGCGGCGGGAACGAGGAGCGGCGGGAACGCCAGCGCACCGACGCCCTCGGGCAAGCTCTGCGCACACGCTCCTTAAAAAACTGCCTTTTATTTTTTTTTTATTCTTTTTACTCCCGCAATTTGTAACTGCTAATTATGCCTCCTGAGACACAGCTGTCACCCCCCCCTCACCCCCCCCCCCCCCCCACCACTGCAGCTGCTGCTGCTGCTCCTACCCATCCTCGTACCTGGGGGGAGAGAAGGGGGAAGAGTCCTGCGGTCAGCTGTGTCAGGTCCCGCATGCTTGCGGGGACGGTCAGGGAAAGGTAATAGCCGGGGGCCCAGCCGGGGGCCCAACCTGAGGCCGCGGGGCCCGACGTGCGCCTGTAAAGGGAGAGCTTCTATTCGTTTCACCCGCCGGCACTGCTGCGTGACGCTGACCAGGAGGTGCGCTCACGGTCACCAGGACCGCGCTCGGCTCGGCTCAGCGGACCGAGGAGGGCGGGAAGGCCACGGCGCCGCTCCCGACCGCGAAGTCGGCTTCCCGTGCGCGACTCTCCTCCTTGCGTTTCCCCGGGGCCCATCGGAGGCGGCGGTGGCTCTGCTCAAAGGCCCCGGCGGAGTGGACCGGTGCGGAAAGGTCAGGTGACTCGAGGGCCCGTCAGCGCATCATCCCCCACCCCCCAACCCCCCCGAACTCTGCCCCCAAAAGCCGCCGGGCGGAGAGAGGAGGTCGCGCCCGGGCTGTCAGAGAAAGCAGAGCCGCGCTCTCTCCTCCGCCGGTCCTGAGCCGGTGCCGCCGCTCCTGATAATCGCTCTTCTGGCAGCTAGCGGTCGGCAGGAGGCTCCGGCAGTATGTCCGGGCTATTTCGGTTCCGGTCCGCTAACGAGGCCCTCGACGGCTCGCGCGCTGCCTTCTGACCCCCCCCCCCCCGCCCCTCCCCCTCCCCCCCGTCGCCGCGCCGCGGTGTTGATGAGCCCCCCCCTCTCCCCTCCCCTTCCCTCCCCTCCCCTCCCAGCCCCCCCGCGCACACAGCGTGAATGGTCCAGTCCCGTTGTCTAGGCGATGTGCTGCGCTGCACGCGGGCTGCGGACACGCCTCCCATCTGTTCGGCCCCGGGTTCTGGGTTCTGGCCCGACGGCGGGGGGGGAGAGCCGCGGGGTTCCCTGCCGGCGTTGGCGTGCGATCGAAAGCCGAGATAGCCGCGTGACCCCCCCCCCCCCCCCCCCCCCCATCCCCCCGATCTGCTCCGCGGGTCTGCTTGGGCTCCTCGTTACGCACCTCGGTGCGTCACGCAGATCTCCACACTAGCCCCCGGCGGCCATTACGCGGGCTGTGAGAGAGCGTGGGGCCGGCAGGCTTCACCGGCCCTGCCAACCACACAGCAGCCCATTCACAGTTTATCTACCGGCCAATGAGACGGGCGGAGTGCCTGAGAGCAGGGCACGCACGCGCCCCTCTACCCCCCCGCCCGGACGGGGCGCCCCCCCCCCCCTCGAGCCGAAGCGGTCACGCTGTAACGAGCGCGCTCCGAGCAGAGCGGACCCCCGCGGGTCCGGACGAGCGAAGGGAAGCGGAGGGCGGGCGGGGTCGATGGCGAGCGGAGAGAGAGGGCATTCTGGGCCTGGCGCGCAGGGCGCATTAATATCGCATCACCGGGCCTGTGGGTCAGAGCGGGTGGGAGCCCCGCCCGTCCCACGGAGCAGGACTGAGAGCCAATCAGAGCGAGCAGACCACCACTGATCAACTACTATAACACTGCGCTATACATACTGCACAGCTACCACTGCCGCCCTATACCACAATACTGCCACTATCAGCAACCTATATACCACCAGTATCTGCACAGCTACACACTGCCACTATCTGTAACCTATACCACCATACTGCCAGCTACTATATACAACACTCCCATTATATACCACACTGCCAGTATCTGTAAGCTATACCACCATACTGCACAACTACACACTGCCACTATCTGTAACCTATACCACCATACTGCGCAGCTACTATATACCACACTACCATCATATACCACACTGCCACTATCTGTGACCTATACCACAATACTGCACAAACCCACTATATACCACACTACCATTATATACCACACTACCACTATCTGTAACCTATTCCACAATACCGCACAGCCACTCATATACCACACTACAAGCCGTATACCACACTACTACTGAATACCACACTGTCCATGTCTGTACATATATCATAATAATACATTAGCACTTAATACCTTACTACCACTGTCTGCATCCACAATACTACCAACAGACATCACACTACTAGCATCTTTGGCATATACCACACTACAGTACCACCATATAACGCACTACCACTGTCTGAAACAGTAGTAGTGTGGTATATGGCTACAACCATGTACCTGTACCACACTACCACTGTCTGCAAAACATGCCACATTATCACCATGTAACACACTATCAAGTTGTGATAGTGCATTATATCTCATCCTACCACGACCAGCATGTATCAACACCCTATCATCATCTGCGATGTACGCCACGCTACCGCTAACAGCCAAGCCTGCCGCAGTACCACAGAGATCAGAAAGCTTCGGAGGCCAGCGGGTTGATATGATGAAACTTGTAACTCTAATACGATGTGTCACTTTCGCTCCAGGTCTCCCCCAATTCAGATTCACCAGGCAGTTAATCAGAGGCCTAATTAATGATTAAGCATCTGCTTCCCCGGCTATCCCAGGAGAGGCCCGCCGAAGGAGGAAGGGAATCTTTCTGAGGCCTTCCGCACGCGGTCGGAGAGAGCGCTGTCGGAAAAAACGGGCGCGTTTGCTAGCAGCTTGTCCTGGCTGTCGTTCCCGCGTCGTTCGAAAACGCCCTCTCGTAGTTTTATTTTCTTAAGTTTGTTTTTTTCTGGTCGTGTGGAGTGGCAGTGGCTGAAACGCAGAACGATTGGCCACGCGCTGCCCTATCAGAGCAGCGATATCAGACCGGTAACCGATGTCCTAATGAGCGCCCATGCTTTCATTCCAGCGGAGGCGCCCCCACGGTCGCACTGGCGAAACTGCCATCGCGTACACGACAGCCGTTAGTAACGAGGCTCCCGCTGCATAACTCAGCTTAGCATCAAACTCTTTCCCCTTAAAGCCCGAGGTCCCTCTGAGGAAAAAAAAAAGAAGCCTTCGCTCTAAAAATGGCGGACAGGGTTAACGCAGAAAAATGCTAAGTCATGTGCAAGAGACCGCGGTTTCCACGGACACCCGCGTATCAGCTGGGGGGTGGGGGGGGGGGGGGGGGGGGGGGAGGTTTCTGTCCACTTTCTGGCAGCAGTGCCATAGTCCCAGCAGCCAGCATTGGGGGTAAGGAGGGGGGGGGGGGGGGGGGGGGGGTGCTGAGGGGGCGAGACGGGTATATCACCCGATGCACGCTGGGAGCAAACAGAGCGGATTTTCAGCGCAGTTAATCAGCGCGGTTTTTTTGGGACCAGGCAGAAGCCCTCCGCTCCGGACTGCTCAAGGACTTAATTTAAACTTGTCAGGAAGCCGCATGAATCAGAACGCCACCGCGAAGAAACCCGGCCGCCTACGTCAGAGAGAGAGAGGGAGAGAGAGAGAGAGAGAGAGAGAGAGAGAGAGAGAGGGAGGGGAGAGAGAGAGAGAGAGGGGGAGAGAGAGAGCGTGGACGGGCCTCTCGGAAAGAGCTTCTCTTTTTTTCCATCATCATCATCCTCCCTTTAAATCTTTTATTTCGCACCCTGAACGTTCTAGAAAAAGACGGCAGGCCGAAGCTTCAAATCACACTGGAGATTACAGTGGCCCTTCGGATCGCGCATCAATCTCTCCGTTGTTTTTTGTCGTGGCGTGGTCTTTTTTAAAAAAAAAAAAAAAAAAGATTCAAAAACAATTTACGAAGCTTTGAAGAAGGGCACCTCGGTTTTTATGCCAGGGCTATTTTCACATTTAGCTATGGTTTCATATCTGTGTCTAATGGAGGCTTTTAAGAGATTTTCACATTTGTGGAGAAAAAAAGTAAGTCATTATCGCAGAAGGCAGCCAAGGGATTAGTGTTGAGTCAGACATACTGTACAGAGCCAATGTAGAATCTGTAGGAACAGTACACAAGGACTGTTTAGTTAAAGGACACCAATAGCCTTTTATGAAGCTCACTCCCCAGCAAACCCATGACCTCTGACCCGTCTTTCCTGTTAGGTAACTCTAGTTAATTGCAGAATTTGTACATGAATATGTAGATTGACAGTAAAAACCATTAATATTTTTAGTGTGATAGAGTAGCCTGTGTGTGTGTGTGTGAGAGAGAGAGAGAGAGAGAGAGAGAGAGAGAGAGAGAGCCAACAGACCTGGTCATAAACTCTTATTTTATTTGCATTCCCCCCGAGTGTTGATGCAGCATGAATTGTCGAAGCTTATAACGGATTTGTAGACTGAATGTCACGGCGGTTAAACGAGTGTTTTCTGCATTGTACTCGACTGAGATCGATCGTTTTCGTGACTATGACGGACTCTTCAGCACGTACTCCTCCTACTGTATGGCTCAAAACAGAGAGGAGGAAAGAAGCGTGTAGCCAAAATACAATTACTGTAAAACATAAACAAAAGGTTCATGATTCGGCTTATCTAATTTGACACTTCTCTCTCCACCGAACCGGCGAACCGGTCTGACGACGTTTCTCCGGCGACGGAAAAGATCCCGTCGGTATCGCGTCCACGGGACTACATTCGTAATCCTGTTCCGGAAGCTCCGGAGACAGAACTTTCACCGGACCTCCGTGGCTCGTTTCAATCGAGTTGAAGCTTCGCGTAGCGAGGTTTGCGAGCGGTCGCCGGCTCGGTTAATTAGTAGACTTTTACCGCGCGCGTTTTCCCGCCCGTGGGGTGACGAGCCGCGGGACGGGGGGCGCGCTCGGCGGAATCGGGTCCCCCCGGGCAGCGCGCCGCCGCGGTGCAATCAGCGGCATCTCCGGAAAAGAGGCGGAGCCGCTTCGGAACTTTGGTTTCATCTGGTCTTTTGTTTATATTGTTTGTTTGCACACCATCCCCCCCCATCCCTTCTTCACCCCCACTCCCCCGAACCCGTCTGATACTCGCTCAGAAATATTACCATTTAAAAAGCGAGAGAGGAAAAAAAAAAAAGAAAAAATGTCAAAGCCAAAAGCAAACGGAGCCAGACTTGAAATTGAGAACTCCGCATGCATCAGTAATTCACTCCGGTTTGCAAAAAATATGAAAAGATGAAAAATACACACGAAATGGCTGAAATTGAAATTTGTGTGACGCTCCCCGCCGCTGAAGGAGAGAGAAGCCTCATGTTTCCTAATGACAGACTGGGGTGACATCCTTTAAATACGAAAACGACAAGTGCTTTCTTAATTTGTCTGGAATGGCTGGAACTTCTCAAAGGCCAGAGGAGTGGAAAAAAATGACCATTTACACAAAACATCTTCTTGCTTTTTGGGGACTTTAGGGGATTTGTTTATAAAGTAAAAATTTTATTTGAGGCTAAAGAAGACCGCACTAGTGTCAAGTCTAGTTTACACTAGTGTAAGGACACCTCAGAGAACAACAAGTAGAGAAACACAACACAAAATACACTCATTGACCAGCAATAACTGCGATAATTAACTTCCCTATTTTACATTTGGGGATAGGCTAACACAGTGCAATTAAAACTTACATTGGGATAAAAGAGGCAAAATAATAAGATGCTATAAACAATGAAAATATTTTTCTGATCTGAGGCACAGCTGGCATTGTAGCTTGCCCATACCTCTGCTTCTCCTCTCTGTTACTGCTCTGCCTTTACGCATGCAAATGCATAAAAACACATGAACTCATCACACAATTTTAGTCTGGCTGCTGTGCTGTAGGGGGAGGGGGGGTAATACGATTCCAAGGACCCTAGCTTACAGGGGGCCTCAAAAATAATAGAACATAGGATTTTCTGGGGTGGTGGGGCCCAAAATCCTTGGTGGCACCCCTGCTGGCTCCAATGAGTCATCATAAACATTACAGTTATCTGGAAAAGGCAAACTGAACATGCAACAGTGTTTTTTTTTTTACTGTGAGACTACTGATAAGGTCGTGCTTGGGTAGGGCACAAACTGACAAGTGTGTGTGTGTGTGTGTGTCTTGTACAATCTTGTAACCCTGGCAAAATTAGCCATTGTTTAAAAAAAATGGCATGTTACCATGTGAAAGTGCAGTAACAGCACTCAGCCTGAGGGGGGAGCAGTCCGCAGTGAGAGCTGGGCCCGCGATGGAGCCGTACCGGGCGAAACAGATGGCGTTACCGAAGGGCGAGGCCAGAGCCGGGACGCACACCGCACGCCCCGGAGGACATGTCCCATCATGCTCTCTG
>CM045898.1:21709411-21734411 GCA_025169545.1 Anguilla japonica | reverse complement strand
ACGCATAAATAAATGAACAAATATGACTCAACCAATATGGTTCGCCTGCAGTAAAGCAAGCTCTTTCCGGTTTTGGAGGTGCAAAGCCGCATAAGAAGAAGTTTCTTTGCCCTGCTATGCACAAGACACTCAGTTATACATGCCCATAAGGCACTCTCAGTAACTGCCTCAGTGACACCAAAGTGCTGGATGTTCCAAAAAAAAATTTCAAGTTAAATGAAGGCAAATCTGAGATAAGTTTTATTTGGTCCTCCTCACTCAAGGAATCTTATTTTAAATGACCTAGGAAACCAGTCCTCCAGTATTAAGCCCACAGATGGAAACTTAGGAGCTGTCTTTGACACCAACATGATTTTTGGGGACCAAGTTTAGACAGTGCTGATAATGAAGGTATGTGTGGAAAAATCAAGCCATTTTTATCTGCTACTGACCTAGAAAAGGTAATTCACGCTTTTATCTAATCTCGTTTAGACTGCTGTAAATCTCACTTCACCTATCTCAGTCAAAAATCTCTCTCATTTCAGGCCTGTGCAAAATGCCGCAGCTGGTATTCTAACTGGTGCCATGCAATCCATGCATTGGTTGCCAGTTAAGATTCAGGATTAATTTCAAGACTATTGATTACGTTTAAAGCATGCCAAGGCCTGGCCTCTGGGTAGGACAGTTAACCTTTCACCCATTGGACGTGCTGGGGGGGGGGTGAGGGATGCATGCCGGTGCTACAGCTCCATCACGAATCTGTATCGCACCAACACAGATCCCTGTGATTCCTTACAATTTTTAATTTCACAAAAGAGTGCTTTGTCAAAGATAGCTTTTTGCACAATGGTAACGCGACTAGCGTACAGTAGCCGCCCGTAATCAAAGCTTAATAAGGCGGCTAAATGAAGATGAGGCTGGGCAGGCTTCCGGTCCGTCTGACTCAGCTTCACCAGCAGTGAGTGATGTTACGAAGTCAGCAGCACTGAATGCGTCGGAAAAGGAAATCGGTTGCCAAAGCAACGGCAGCCTGGACTGCATCAAATGGCAGACCAGTTAATATGGCCAAAAACAGGGGATTAGAAGCAGTCCAACGGTGAGCAGCTGATTTCAAGGAATATTTATATTGAAATTGCGATTAATATTTAATTTATGACAAATTCAACTAATGATACAACTATTTATTTTAATTGCTTGACACCTGTGCCATCAAAAAGGTGGAAACGCTTAGCTAAACAAGGGATGCAAAGTATACCGACAGTAGGTGCTTTCACAGAGGTGCGGTTTCTGAGTTAATTAAGCAACAGGACGTCCCAGCATGCTCAGGGTCATGTTCAAAAATGACTGCCAGACCAAGTTGACGATAATGGCTTGAATACAATACCTCAGTGATCTTTTTCCTCAGTTGGCAGATTAGGACCCAATCACACAATTATAACAGATTCTGGTACGATGTCCGAGGCAGAGTTTTCTACCAGCATCAACAAGACCCACACACATAACACCTCTGTTCGTGACCACTTCCTGATAGCAGTTATACTATCTTTCAACCTCCAGCAGTTAGTGGAATGAGATGTAAAAGCAGAGCTACATTAATGCACCAGGAAGATACCCTGGTTGGTTCTGTCAACTTTAGAAATCGAAAGAACAGCTGCATTCTGCCAATATTGCAAGTGAACAAGCCTCTTAGATGTAGCGAGAACCAATGGCCGCTCATCTAGCGATGAGAATTCAGTTTCACACAAACAGCCATTTGCTCCCAGTGGCCTTGTGTGGACCCGGTATGCCCACCAAACAAGTTCTGAAAGCACAGCAGGCACTTGAGGAGTAATGGGTTTCTATTTGTTTTCTGAGTGCCCCCCGATTCGCTCCGAACCGCAGATCCCACGCCCATCTACTGAGAAAAACATCGCGGCCGCGGCGCCGCGGACCGAAATAGCTGTGTTTTTCTCCAGGATTGGAAACCCGATTTCGTTCGAAGCGAGATAACCAATACGGCGAGAGGGACAGCATGTCGATTCCTCGGGGCCAGGTTAGGTGAACCCCTTTGCCTGGCTCCCAGCTCACTTTCAGCAAAGCACAAAAGGTCTCTTCTCCCCCACAAAAAAGGAGGGATTCGTTAAAACCGCAATGTAAAACTTTCGTTAAAAAAAACAATAATAGAAATGACAAAAATTAAAAAAATCTAAAAAGTCTCATCGGCTGACAACAGCCTCATTTCAAGCGCAGGTGCAAAATTAAAATGTCTTCCTGTTTGCTCGTTTGAAAAAAAAAAAAAAAAAAAAAAAAAGTTGTCACCGGAAACATTAAGGCATCAATTAGCCGTTTTGACGCGGTGAGAGGCTGCGTCGAGCGTCAGAGCGCGTAAACAGGCCGCAGCGAGCGTGCGAGAGCCTCTGTGATGGCGGCGTCGTCGGCGCGAGCGCTTTCACAAGGGCTCTCCTGCAGCTCCGCTTTTAGAGCACTCCCAGGCATATTAACGTGGGCGGGTCTGTAATGCATTCATTAAAAAAAAAAAGTCCCTCTTGCTTCCAAAAAAAGGAAGCTATGCTCAACGGCTAAAAATTCATATTTCTTTTTCATATTTACCTCCTTTGGAGTATTTTTTTCTTTATAATAATTAGATGTAATTACAGGGTATATGATTGTTATATACCCATTTATAATTGTCCTATATAAAGGAGAGTCAGGTGGTAAAATTATTGCATTAAGTGCTTTTCTTACGAGTTTTTCTTATGTTACATAATATGAGAAAAGAGATAATGATATGAACCATGCACAAAAAAGGTCAACACCTCGCATATAAACTGTAAAGGTAAGCAAGAATTATTTGCATAACATTTTTCTAAAGCAGAATCACAAAGTGCTTCACAAGCGGTAAATAAAACAATACGAGCTAAAAACAAGGCACAGTTACAGACACAACACAAAAAACAAGACCAGGTTAAAACCTAGTATATGGCTGGACCTAACACACGTGATCCGGCTTACCAATGGTGTAACTTCATCACTCAGTCACTCAGTCAGTCAGTCAGTCACTCACAGACATTCACATTTGTAGGGCTGGCCCCACTGTTGCGGTCCAGCCAAAAAGGACTAGACAAAGGCCAGGCTAAACAGATGGGTCTTTAGCTGCTTTTTATAGGAGTAAACAGTAATCACAGCTCTTAAATCCGAAAGGAGGGAGTACTGGAGTTTGGGAGCAACAGTTTTGAAAGCTCGATCACCTTTATGTTTTGGCTGGACCGCAACAGCGGGGCCAGCCCTACAAACGCGAATGTCTGTGACTGAGTGACTGAGTGACTGAGTGAGTGAGTGAATGAGTGAGTGAGTGATGAATTACACCATTGGTCGGCCGGATCACGTGTGTAAGGTCCAGCCATATACTAGGTTTTGACCTGGTCTTGTCAGTTTTGACATAGGGCCAGCCAGCAATCCTTGATCAGAAGACCTAAGAGATCGACTGGAGGTGTACGGATAGAGTATCTCACTAACATCGCCAGTTGCCTGACCATGCAGAGCCCCTGTAGGTAATCACAAGAATTTTAAATTCGATTTTAAATTTGATGGGAAGCCAGTGTAACGAAGCCACGATTGGTGTGATGAGAGGCCTTCTGGTGGGACCTGGATGGAAGCCTGATGAAGGGAGCATTAATATTAAAATACAAAATGTCGCACTTATCTTCAACCTCGTCGTTACACATGTATTATACCCTGTCTTTCACTGTCACTGCAGTGACTTTGACGATCGGAGCCAAAGTGGTTGACAGTAGAAAGCTCATACAGATAAATATGAATTACATGCTATACCATGAATCATAAACACAGGTGATTGCATAGAGCAACAAGCATCAAATCTGACAGACAGCTTCGTGCCTGTGTGAAAGAACACACCGTCATTCATCCGCCATTGTAACCGCAAACCGGTGCCGCAGAGCCGGCGGACGGGTTCTACACAAAGCTCCACGCTGCTCCATCCACTCCCCCTCTCTGCTCAGGCTGGAGCCACACCTTTAAGCCCCAAAACACAGGGTGAATAACTGAGAGACGGTGCTTACCCTCACCAGCCTCCCCGACGTCCATTAAAGAATGAAAGGCTCTGCCATTAACAGGAATTGAAATAAAGGAAAAAAACAGGGATGGAACGCTCTGAAAGTTATAGCCAAAATAGCTGAAGGTACTTTGGTTATTCAGCACACAGTCCAAACCCAAGAGGAGAGCTTTTAAAACCCAGTCTTAATTACACATTTAGGCAGAATTGCCTCGCTTCTAAAGTTGTGGATAAACAGCAGTAACAAGTGTTCTGAGCACCTGCAGCTGAAAGCATTCCACAACAGCTTGGTTGAGGGAAGGGGTGCTATCCCCTAAAAAACATTTTAGAATTTCTGCATGGAGTAAAAGTGAAAGGAAATCCAGGAAATAATTTCCTTGCAGGGGTGTTAGCCACTGCTGCATCCAGTGAAAAAGTCCTGCTTGTCCTGTTTCCTTGGAGCTTTGAAAGGAACACAGGTCCATTAGAGCAACAGACCATCCTCCTTAACAAACAGGGGAGAACTAAATGACCCGAAAAACACCTGCTCATAGCTTCGACCCCATTCTCCCCTTTCCCCTTAATGGAGTAATGCCCAGAGACAAGAACCTCGTTAGTGCTCCAGCTGACCTAACGACCCCCGCCCCCACCCCAAACACAGCCAGGGTAGTGGGAGGAGGAGCCGTGTAAAAGCTCATTAGCTCAGCCCGCTGCGCGATACGGACAATTTGAGCACTGCTCTCTGCACTCAGGGGCAGTGTGCGTCTCCCACCTCAGGAAATCTTGGACAGAAATGGACTCATTTTCTCAGTCTTTTTCAGCCAACCCCCCCCCCCCCCCCCCCCCCCCGCCTCCCCCCCCCAGGTTTATGGGCTGTGGTATATCCCGCTGAGGAAGGAGCGCAGATCCGGTCCGTGACGCGATTAGAATGGCCTCAGCACGGCGGTTCTTTAGCCCTAACGGCTCCTGGAGGTCCGCTCGCGGACCGAAGGCAAGGCTGGCTCTCACGCGCTGCCGCTCAGCGAGAACAGCTGCTCCTCCTCTCCAGAGAAGGAGTGAACAGAGCATTAGCGGCCCGTTAGCTACAGGCTGCAGAGTGAATAGAGCATTAGCGACCCGTTAGCTACAGGCTGCAGAGTGAATAGAGCATTAGCGACCCGTTAGCTACAGGCTGCAGAGTGAATAGAGCATTAGCGACCCGTTAGCTACAGGCTGCAGAGTGAATAGAGCATTAGCGACCCGTTAGCTACAGGCTGCAGAGTGAATAGAGCATTAGCGACCCGTTAGCTACAGGCTGCAGAGTGAATAGAGCATTAGCGACCCGTTAGCTACAGACTGCAGAGTGAATAGAGCATTAGCGACCTGTTAGCTACAGGCTGCAGAGTGAATAGAGCATTAGCGGCCCGTTAGCTACAGGCTGCAGAGTGAATAGAGCATTAGCGACCCGTTAGCTACAGGCTGCAGAGTACAGGCTGCAGAGTGAATAGAGCATTAGCGACCCGTTAGCTACAGGCTGCAGAGTGAATAGAGCATTAGCGACCCGTTAGCTACAGGCTGCAGAGTGAATAGAGCATTAGCGACCTGTTAGCTACAGGCTGCAGAGTGAATAGAGCATTAGCGGCCCGTTAGCTACAGGCTGCAGAGTGAATAGAGCATTAGCGACCCGTTAGCTACAGGCTGCAGAGTGAATAGAGCATTAGCGACCCGTTAGCTACAGGCTGCAGAGTGAACAGAGCATTAGCGGCCCGTTAGCTACAGGCTGCAGAGTGAATAGAGCATTAGCGGCCCGTTAGCTACAGGCTGCAGAGTGAACAGAGCATTAGCGAGCCGTTAGCTACAGGCTGCAGAGTGAACAGTGCAGCGAGCCGTTAGCTACAGGCTGCAGAGTGAATAGGGAATTAGCAACCCGTTAGCTACAGGCTGCAGAGTGAATAGAGCATTAGCGACCCGTTAGCTACAGGCTGCAGAGTGAATAGAGCATTAGCGACCCGTTAGCTACAGACTGCAGAGTGAATAGAGCATTAGCGACCTGTTAGCTACAGGCTGCAGAGTGAATAGAGCATTAGCGACCCGTTAGCTACAGGCAGCAGAGTGAATAGGGAATTAGCGACCCGTTAGCTACAGGCTGCAGAGTGAATAGAGCATTAGCGACCCGTTAGCTACAGGCTGCAGAGTGAACAGTTCAGCGAGCCGTTAGCTACAGGCTGCAGAGTGAACAGCGCATTAGCGACCCGTTAGCTACAGGCTGCAGAGTGAACAGTGCATTAGCAACCTGTTAGCTACAGGCTGCAGAGTGAACAGTGCATTAGCGAGCCGTTAGCTACAGGTTGTAGAGTGAACAGTGCATTAGCGAGCCGTTAGCTACAGGCTGCAGAGTGAACAGTGCATTAGCGACCCGTTAGCTACAGGCTGCAGAGTGAACAGTGCATTAGCGACCCATTAGCTACAGACGGCAGGTCATGGCACGTCATCAGGGAGACGCCCAACCTGAGGAAACCGCTCCTTCATTCATCTAATCCCTTACAATTCCTTCACAATCAAACTTCAGAGTTGCTTCATTCCATCATACATTACTACTGTTTTTGTACACTTTTTTTACACTAATAGTACCTTACAATTTTTCCACAGCTTTGATATTCTGTTACTCCATCATATAGTACTACTACATATTGGTCTACCCCATCACACATTAGCATTATATCACAATTTGTGTACTAGAGTAATTATGCAACTTACAATTAATTTGCACTTACAGTATGTACATGTACTATTAATTTACTTCTGCACACTACTACGGCCGAATGGCTGTCTTGAGTCCTATTCAATGGCAATCCTTGCTGTCCTTTATGGTACTACAGCTTTACCATTCCTAAATTCCTTAATTTACTCACCTTTAACTTCAGTTTTGTCGATGCACTGTTTTTAAGATATGGTTGGCCTCCTGAATAATTTGGTTCAGTAATTTAACTGAAATGAACAAATGCGTTTGTTTGAAAAAAACAGGACACTAATAAAGCATCTAAAGTTCAGGGAAATGTTCCGTTTTGACCTGCGAGGATGTTTGCGCATTCTTTCTGAAAATTAAACATTCTGCTGACTAAGTGCCTGTAAAAGCTTATTTTCTAAAGGTTAATTCTAATTTGAAAGAAAATACCCATGGTGCAATGGGCATGGCTCTGACAGTATTACAGGTTTTTTTTTTTAATGGTAAACCGTTTCATCACAGACAGCACTGAGCTCTAAGAGTACAGTGCAACTGAGCCATGCTGTCCTGTTGTGTTTGACAATAAGTCTATTCCCTGGCTGTACGTCAGCAACCTCTGAGCCGTAATGGAGTACAGCTAACCCACTGCTGCGTGAGAGGATGAGTCATTGTTTGCTGGATTTCAGAAGTTCTTCGATGGCTCCAAACGCACGCAGCGGCAGAAGGCCTCCAAGTGCACCGTTGCAGCTGCACCCGTACAAGGCCTCTCTCCAACCCTCCGTCCTTTAGACCCACGGGAGACCCCTCACCTCCCCTTCGGCCTCTCCTCTCCTCTCCTCCCCTCCATCCTCTCCTCTTTCTCCCCCCTCCTCTCCTTCATGGAGGACGAGCACAGCGCTCGCCCGTCCCGCCCGCCCCCAGCGACGGCCTTCTCCCCGTGCAGCGTGCGTGCGTCCATCCGTCCGTCAGAGCGGAAGCGCTAAAGGAAATGGCGGCCGCTCACGGCGGTGCTCGTTAAAGAGCGTCCAGGGTGAGTCACAGCGTTTACTCCACCAGGTTTCCCTTGGCACGCACCGCTACCCCTTAAGCCGCCGCTATTTTGGCCGCGGCAGGCCCGGTTAAGGCCCGACGCACCGCACATTCGGGGCCGGCTGCGGCCGCTGGCTGCGAGCGCTTCGCCTTAAGGCCACGCCGCCGTCCGGTTCTACACCGGTCGCGCCGAGCGGCCCGGTAAATCAGCCGCAAACGGGCGGGTAATTTCAGAGCCCGGCGGGGCCGCCTGACCGACAGACACTGAAGCCGGATACAGAGCTGGATATTTACTGAAGCGATATGCCCGGGACTGGAAGCAGTGCCCCGGCTGGGACTGAAACCCGCAGCCTCCCTAAGCGCTGCTGTGCCCCGGCAGGAGGGCCCTGAGACGCCTCTCCGCCAGCCCCCGGCGCCGGCCTTTACTCCGCTGCTGCCCCGGCGGCCCATGGCGCTCGTTTCTCACCGTGGTCTGCAGCCCGTGAGTGACCGCGCTGCCAGGGGACAGAACAGCAGAGCCGCCGCCGCCGACAGCACCCCCCCGGGCTTCCCAGAATGCCGCACCGCCGAGGGAAGGCAGAGGCGTGACCACGGAGCCCGAGCAGGTGGATCGGGACGCAGTTCTAATCACCGGGGTGTGGGGCGCAAGGTGGGGGGCGGGATGGGGGGGGGGGAGGTCAGAGGCGGTGGTATCACCAAGGGGCGAGCGAGTGAGCGAGGGGTGGCGAAACTCGCCCCCCTCCCCCCCCCGGCTCCGCGCTCGGACCGCCGGCCACCTGCGGTCAGGCTGGGAGTTGTTTCCATAGCGATAACAGCCTTTCACGGGGCCGTAACGATGCTGCTCTCTGATAGGCTGACGCCGAAGGGCAGCGTCCCCTGCCGCTCCCGCAGACAGGCCGGGACCCGCAGGAGCGATCAGCGCTCTCTGCTCACAGACGCCGTCTCTCCCTCCCTCTGCACCGTGAAACGCTCAGTGTTAAATCAACTCTCACAGAGTACACACAGTCCCTATTGAGCTCATACTGCATGCACTCAGTTAGACTTGAATTAACACTAAACATTTTATAGTGTGTCTGTGTCCGTCTGTGTGTCTGTGTGACTCCCCTCCCTCTCAGTTAAAATTAAGATCCAATCAGCAGCCCGCAGCTGCAGTACTGAGGACTACGTTAACAGAACACGCGAAAGGACACTCGCTGTGCTTGCAATGTGACACGTTCGTCCGCCAGGAAGGCCGTTTTTCCATCGCTGGTGTAACAGTTCCCCTCGTTCTCTCCCTCTCTCTCCCCGCCCGAACGTACAGAGGCGCCGTGAAGACACCCGTCTCCAGTCGACAACGGCGGCAGCCGAAATGAAAAGCAGTAATTAATAAGTAATAACAGCGTCCGCGGCGGTAAGTCTCCGCGCGGGCGGCCATGCCGTTTCCGCTCGCTGGCCCTGGCCCTCCTCCTCCTCCTCCTCCTCCCCCCCCCTCTCTCTGCGGGAGAACGGCGGCAGTTAGGGGCTCGTCGGGCCGCTGTATTTTTTTCAATAAATGCGCAATTGCTTCTCAAATTGCTTTTTTTTTTCCCTCTCCCCTCTCTCTCTCTCTCTCTCTCTCTCCCAGTCCTTTATTTGGGACGCAGGACACGCCGAACGGCGGTTTCTGATTTTGCTCCCCCCCCCCCACTCCCCCTCCCCCCCTCGTGAATCGCGCGGGCCTCCCCGCACCCCCCGGTTATTGACGAACGGGAAGCAGCCCCATAATCGCTAAATAAGCACGTCGTCAACGCAGTCCCTCACACCCATCAAAAACAACTCGCGCACGGAAAGAACGAAAAATAAATAAATAAACAAACAAATATGAAAAGGTGCTGTAATTGACTTTCCAGAAAAGGCACGTCTGAGAGGAAAATGCCGAGGAGGCCGGGGGAGGAAGTTTCTGTTTCGTGAGTAATAAAGGCACATCCAAATCACCAGAGGCAGGGGCCTGTCAGAGGAAATTAATATCTGAGCGCCGTAGCGCTGCCTCGGAAAACAAGGCTTTGCCGCGCAAATATTTCCACCGGCCCCGGCCTCGGCGGCGGCTGCTTCTGTGAGCACTGGATGCTGGGAAAAACGCGCCCCTCCGCCCACTTGCACCGGCGAGAAGCTTCAGCAGAGACTGCCTTAAGATCCGCCCCGAGCTCCCCAGGATGACGGATGGTTCAGCCTTACCTATGACTGACAGGCAAACGCCCGTGGGGAACATAAAATGGAGCCCGCAGGAGGGGGGGGGTGGATTTTATACGCTCCCCCCACCCCCGCTCTACAGCGTGAGCTCTGGGGGGGGGGGGGGCAGTCTCACCAGGAACAGGTTAACCGCCCCCAGTCAGGCAGCGTTACAGTACTGCACACCCAATTCATCATTTCGGACTATTGTCAAAGACTGACAGGGCAGGAGGCGCATCAGAAGGGGAATAACTGATGAGCCCGGCGTGCTGTGCATTCTGGGTAAGGACTGATGAGACCTTGTGCAGGTGCATTCTGGGCAAAGACCGATGAGATGATGGGACTGCGTGCAGTGCATTGTGGGTAAAAACGGATGAGACGGTGTTCAGTGCATTTTGGGTAAAGACTTAAGAGGCCATGTGTGGTGCATTCTGGGTAAAAATTGATGAACCCACTTGTGCTGTGTATTCTGGGCAAAGACTGATGAGGTCATATTTGGTGCATTATGGGCAATCCCCAACAATAATCAAGTAATAATCTGTCTTTCGTTTTGTGTGTGCACAGATTATACTGCTATCACTTAAATCTGACGCACCTGTGGCTCACGCAGCTAATACTCTAATTCGCCTGTTTTAAATGTTATCATTTTCACAGCTGTCATAATTACCTTTGAATTTATGAATTTATCATCAATGGCATAAAAAGAGACTAGCACAAAATTATCAGGAGTACTGTTGGAAAAAATAAAGACATGCAAATTTAATGACATGCCCCAAAGTAATAATAAGGGGTTTTATCAGCAAAAATGTCATAACAATAAAATTGAATTACCTTAATTAAGTCTTAAAGTGTCTGTCCATCTGCATGGGGGCGGGGGGAAGGGGGGGGGGGGTACAATGGCTGTGCTTTGAAAACCAACAACCCAATTTCACAGTTTTTTCCACTTCGTTTCCAGCATCGTGAAAGCTGATAAGATGAAACCTGCCATTTAACCCTGGGGAAATTCCCTGAGGCGGGGATTGGAGGGCGGGGTCTAAGGGGGCGACCCTGCAGGTGGAGCACCGTGTCGCTCCGTGGCTGTTGGCGGGCCGCGTGCCGACAGAGGTGAGAGCCTCCGAATCGGTACCCCACGATGTCATGCGCACGCACACGCAACCAAACGCACACGCGACCAAACGCACACACACCAAACGCACACGCGACCAAACGCGCAACGCGCAGGTCCAAGCGCACGCAAGTCAGGCGCTCCGACACAAATTCGCTCTCGCAGAAGTGGAGGGCGAGCCCGTCAAAAAGCACTTCAGAAAAAAAAAAACACGGACTTCCCCGCGGAAGCGGATTGTTACGTAACCTACGACGGGCGGCGCATGGATCATTCATTAGACGCCAGAACGTAATAATTCCCTTTGAAGCTGCGCGTTCGTGCGGCACGGCGATACTGAGCAGAGCTGACAGGGGGGGCGCGTGGGAGTGGGGAACCGCGCTCCTCTTTTTCCCCACAAAAAGCCCTCGTCCCGTCCCCCTATCAACCCCCTCCGGCACGCGATAAGCGCTCGAATGATAAACTCGTCTTCATGTTACGAGCGGTTTTCGGTGGAATACGCTATCGCGCAACAACCGTGCATCTGACAGGGCGTTTCATTAAGATGAATTAGAACGTTCGACGTGCATTCTGCTGGCCCGAGCTCCCGGCAGCCGCTTCTACTGTGACATCACCGTCTCCGCGTCGGCTACTGTACGTCTCTGCAGTCCGGGGGAGGGAACATCTGTGATGTCACAACACAAGCGAAACATCGATTGATCGGGTCCCCAATGACCTTTTTTTTTTGTGTTCCTCTGACCGCTCGTTCATCAGGCGGCCAAAAAGGGACTGACCGCGGGATGACGAAGTGACGCCAAACGCCCTCGCTTTCGTTTTCGCCAGCCGCGCGGTCTCAATCAGCCGAAAACGACAAACGTGCCGATTGACTCCGAACGCCGTCCGGGCTCCACACGGATAACAGCGGCGAAGAGAGTTCTGTGTCTGTGAAGTGGACGGAGTGTAGCACAGTGGGTAAGGAACTGGGCTTGTAACCGAAAGGTCGCAGGTTCGATTCCCGGGTAGGACACTGCCGTTGTACCCTTGGGCAAGGTACTTAACCTAAAATTGCTTTAGCATATATCCAGCTGTATAAATGGATATAATGTAAAATGCTATGTAAAAGTTGTGTAAGTCGCTCTGGGTAAGAGTGTCTGCTAAATGCCTGTAATGTAATGTAAAGTGTGCAAGTATTAAACAACCACTAATGCCTTATAGTAGATGGGTGTTTATATACAGCGAGCTCAATAACAAAGACATTTGGGGGACAAAGACATATTTTTTCTGTATTTGGCTCTGTAGTTCACAACTTCAGATTTGCAATCAAACAATTCACACATGGTTAAAGTGCACTTTTTTTAAGTGCCCAAAGCACCACTCCTAATCAGTGAAACATGGCTGAGGTAGTGTTATGGCTTGGGCATGTATGGCTGCCCCTGGAACTGGCTCACTAGTCTTTACTGATTGTATCACTGCTCAGAGCAGCTGCAGAATGAATTCTGAAGTGTTCGGAAACATCTTATCAACCAAATGCCTCCAAACTCATTGGATGGCACTTCATCCTTCAGGAATACAACGATCCCAAGCATACTCCTCTTGACTGGCTAATCATTCTCTCAGTCTGAATCCAATTGAACATGTGTTTCATATGCTGAAGAGAAAACTTAAGGCAACAAGCCCTTGAAACAAACAGGAGCTAAAGATGGCTGCAGTACAGGCCCTGGCAGAGCATCACCAGAGAAGATACCCAGCACCTGGTGATGTCACAATATGGGTCACAGACTTCAAGCAGTCATTGCATGCACAAGATATGCGACAAAGTACTAAGCGAGACTACTCCCATCTGCATAACATATTAATATGTCCAAAGCATTATGATGCCCTGAAATGGGGGGCATGTATTTAAAGTTCTGACATTTCCACTAGGTGAAACCAAAATGTACAAAAATACAAAATACATCAGAGCCAAATCAAGAAAAAAAAGGCTTTAGCCCAAATATTATGGTGCTCACTGTGTATGTATATATATTTATAAAATATGAATTGTAAGGAGAGCTGGCTATAAAGCAGAAAAGGCCCCATTATTGTGCTTTATCTGTTCATTAAGTTGTGCTTGGATCTGTAACTAATGAATAATACATACACTCAAGTGTCTTTCCCCAATTTCTATATATTTTTACTGAATGCTTTTTACTGAAGCTAAACAGCTTAGCTTTTTTTAAAAACGTTGAAATAAATGACATCAGACTAAACAATTTGTCAAAGTAAAAAAAAAAAAAAAAAAAGGCTAGCAGTCTGATTTGTGAAGCTTTAAAATCACATCGGTTTGAGGGAATAACAGAGAGAAATCCCAGTTTTGGGTCCAGGGGCAGCTCACGCTAAAATATTAACAGGCAATGAGAATGCAGAATGAACGAGGCAGTGTAAACACAAACAGCCTGAAAGCACAAGCACACTGTGCGTAACCCTGAGAGAGAGGGGCGGGGGGGAGAGAGAGAGAGAGAGGGGGGGGGGAGAGAGAGAGAGAGAGGGGGGGGAGAGAGAGAGAGAGAGAGAGGGAGGGGTGGGGAGAGAGGAGAGAGAGAGAGAGAGGGGGGAGAGAGAGAGAGAGAGAGAGAGGGGGAAGAGAGAGAAAAGATGAGGGGGGGGAGAGAGAGAGAGAGAGGAGAGAACAGCATGTGGAGCAGAGAAGGGGAGAGGCAGGCAGAGAGTGGAAAAAGACAGGGTGGGTGGAAAAGAGAAAGGAGAGAAGGATAGAAGAAAAAAAATGAGAGAAAATGACTGAGAGGTAGAGGGAAACGGGGAGGGAGTGAGTGAGAGAGCCGAAAGATAAATATTTAATCCTGAGATTTACAGGGAGAGGTGAGGAGAGAGTCCCTCTAATGGGTTTAATAACGTAGCTCAGAGTCTTCATCCATCTCGCTGGGGCTGTTCTCAGCATGTGTGTCTGCGTGCGTGCATGTGTGTGTGTGTGTGTGTGTGTGTGCGCATGTGTCTGTGTGTGCGTGTGCACGCGTGTGCATGCATGTGTTTTCATGTGGGAATGTGTGCATGTGTTTGCATGTGTGAGCGTGTGTGTGCTTTTGTGTGTGTGTGTCTGTGTCTGTCTGCGTGTGTGCGCGTCTGAGTGTGTGTGTGCGTGTGTGTATGGGTGTGTGCTTTTGAGTGTGTGTCTGTGTCTGTCTGTGTGTGTGTGTGTCTGTGTCTGTCTGTCTGTCTGTGTGTGTGTGTGCGTGTCTGTCTGTCTGTCTGTGTGTGTGTGTGTGTGTGTGTCTGTCTGTCTGTGTGTGTGTGTGTGTGTGTGTCTGTGTCTGTCTGTGTGTGTGCGTGTGTGTCTGTCTGTGTGTGTGCGTGTGTGTGTGTGTGTGTGTCTGTGTCTGTCTGTGTGTGTGTGTGTGTGTGTGTGTCTGTGTCTGTCTGTGTGTGTGTGTGTGTGTGTGTGTGTGTGTGTGTGTCTGTCTGTGTGTGCGTGTGTGTGTGTGTGTCTGTGTCTGTCTGTGTGTGTGTGTGTGTGTGTGTGTCTGTGTGTGTGCTGTGTGTGTGTGTGTGTGTGTCTGTCTGTGTGTGTGTGTGTGTGTGTGTGTGTCTCTGTGTCTGTGCGTGCACGTTTTCTTTTCCAGAAAAGGCCCTGCTGACCGTTGCCATAACGGCAGCGCTTCCATCACCGCGGCGCCACGCGGCGGACTGAGGCGCCCCAGACTCGTCTGGGCGCTCACCTCAGACCGAGGTCCGAGCGCCGCCAGAGCGTGACATCGCCGCGGCCTGCAACAATGAGCGTGCGGCGCGCTAAAGCCCGTTAGCGCCAGGAACATTCGCCGCAAGCTACGCTCTTTTTTCCCTGGTAATTGTCACGGCGCCGAGAGCTCGATTGGCTACCCGAGCGTCAGGTCACGCTGTCCAGAGGACAAAGGGGAGGAGGAGGAGTTGCGCCCCCCCCCGCACCCTGTCCTGAGGCTCCTGTTTCTATGGGAGCGGGATCCTGCTGTCCTTCGTCTGTGATATATCTGTTACCATGTTCCCATTGTGATGTGTTACCATGTTCCCATTGTGATATGTTTCCATGTTCCCATTGTGATGTTACCATGTTCCCATTGTGATGTTACCATGTTCCTATTGTGATATGTCTGCTACCATGTTCCCATTGTGATATGTTACCATGTTCCCATTGTGATACGTTACCATGTTCCCATTGTGATATGTTACCATGTTCCCATTGTGATATGTTACCATGTTCCCATTGTGATACGTTACCATGTTCCCATTGTGATACGTTACCATGTTCCTATTGTGATACGTTACCATGTTCCCATTGTGATACGTTACCATGTTCCCATTGTGATATGTTACCATGTTCCCATTGTGATACGTTACCATGTTCCCATTGTGATACGTTACCATGTTCCTATTGTGATACGTTACCATGTTCCCATTGTGATACGTTACCATGTTCCCATTGTGATACGTTACCATGTTCCCATTGTGATACGTTACCATGTTCCCATTGTGATACGTTACCATGTTCCCATTGTGATACGTTACCATGTTCCTATTGTGATACGTTACCATGTTCCCATTGTGATACGTTACCATGTTCCCATTGTGATTTAAATGCACACCACACACATACACACAAGTGCACACACACTCAGTCACACACACACACACACACACACACATACATACACATACACACACAGGCACACAGACACACACGCACGCAGACAGTTACACAAAGCTTAAATGCACACACACACACACAAACGCACAAAAACGCACACACACTCTCTCTCTCTACAGAAACCGCAGGTGTGCGGTAAACACAGTGAAGGTGCAGAGTAATCCACGGGGCGTCCCAGGTGTGGGGCAGGGGGTTTATCGACGGAGCAGGGGAACAAACAGCCCTTCCTGTCACGGATGAAGACCCGGCGGCCGGGTCGCTGTTTGTTCTCTGTTCTGAGGAGCAGCGCTCGCTCTCGCAGGGGAGCCACAACGCCGCGCCGACGCCGTTCGTTTTTATTGCACCTCCGCTTTGACAGGTCGGCGGGTTTGGTTGTTTTTTTTTTTAAATTCCAGCCCAAAATATCCCCTTTTGATATTAGAAACCTGGCCTCCGACATCGCGGAGAGAGGCCGCATCAATTCCCCCGTTTGTCTCATCGAGCGAGCGCCAGCTTGAGAGTGGCGGGCCGGTGCTATTGCGACGGGCCAGCACTATTGTAACATGTCGGAGCTATCGCGACGGGGTGATAGTAGCGGCGCCGGTTCAAGTTGTGGCGTGTTTTTGTTAGTGGCATCCGACATCAAGTGGTTAAAAAAAATGATTCCCTGGTAATAGCCCTTTTTCAGACTGCAACCCGCCGACGGTCAGGAATGTTTGTCGTTCTCATCCCTAATACGTTCCATTGATAGAATCACATTCCACAGGTACATACAAACAGATTTCATTTATTTTGCACATCTTGCAAAGTATCCTTGGGTCACAAGGCAAAGATAGCAATAAACCTGCGCTTACTTACAAAAGCACAAAGAACATCAATCTCATATGCAGGTAAGGGAGGGGAGGGGGTGGAACTTAAGAGTATTTGAGTGGGGCCAATGTCTCTTTTAACCAATCACGTCCAGCAAAGGATGCATTTCTGTAATGAAATCATGGTCATTCTGAGAAACTTTGTCAAGTGTGAACTGTTAAGTAAGTCGGAATAGACAGCAAATGGATGGATGAACTGTTAAGCCCTTTCGTTATGGTGAAACACCCAAAATAATACGCTGAAGTATACCAGAAGTGTACTATTTTATACTTCAGCATACTTGAAGTATAATTAAACTTTGTATTAAGTATGCTTAGTATACTATTTTTTTCACTTGGGCAGCCTACACCCTAAATCGCTGGTCCTGGCAGCTTGATTGGTACACTGATCAAACGGATTATTAATAAGCTCTTCCTCCCCAATTAGTTTGTTCATCCCTTGTGATGCCGTGGAGTTAGATATATAAGACTGCATTCAGCATACGACAGCATTTCACTTATGACGGCAACACGCCAAAGTACTCGAATACTTTAGCCTTGTGTTAGTTTAAAAGATTTGAGTGTGGAGCTTTCCTGGACAGTTGCAATTTTTAAAAACTGGTTTACACTGCTGCAGTCCTGCGTGGGTAGCTTTGTCAACAAATCGGAGTGGGGAAAGAGATGTTTTTAGAAATATTCAGAACCTTTAACTAGCGACCGTCCCCTCTGGTTTCGTACTGGAAAGCTTGCAATTGAAAACGATACTACAGGCCGAGCCAGCTACACAGGAGGCACGAGGGAATTATGTCTTGAGAGTCAACAAGTTTAGTTTCTGACACAGATGCACGCAGTTAGCATTTATTCATTACAGCTCGGCGTGGGGCATTTTACAAGTTTCTCCAAACAATTACAAGCTGATCTGTTCTGGTGTTCACTTTTATTTATTTTGTGATTTTGTGCTTAGAGCCCGTGCTGCAGCAGCAGATTGGCTTTATGGCGAAGTACAGCGTTTTCTCTGACATAGGCTAGCACACACAACAACGTTCTTAGATGAGCTAGAAGCTTGTTTTGAACCGTTACCAGGCAACTCTCTAGCTTTTCTTGCCCTAGGCAAGATTGCACACTGCAGGGGGGTGGTGGGTGAGGTGGGGGGGGGGGGGGGGCAGGGGGTGGTAGGACAGGCAGGCTTTGACCCGTTACTATGGTAATTTTTTCTTTTGAATGATGCCAAAAAGATATCCAATTTTGCAATTACATTCTTTTCTAAACGCTAAATGCTCCCACCCCTATTCGCGGCTTGTACACACGTGACTGTGCTGTGTACGTGTACAAGTGTGTATAACTTTCTGAAAGGTCGATCAGAAAAATAAAATGAAAATCTCCTTTGGTAGGGGCTGTTAGAAAGTCAAACTACATGGTAGAGCGGTCCTTGATATTCACACCTCCATGAGTATGGCAGTGTGGGTGTGAATAATATCAGCCTCACTGGAGCACAGTCCAGCTTTTCAGCAAACTCCCACCCGCAGCCTCCCTTCTCTCTCTCCTGACCCCTCCCTCTCCCTCTCCCACCCGCAGCCTCCCTTCTCTCTCTCCCAGCCCCTCCCTCTCCCTCTCCCACCCGCAGCCTCCCTTCTCTCTCTCCCAGCCCCTCCCTCTCCCTCTCCCACCCGCAGCCTCCCTTCTCTCTCTCCCAGCCCCTCCCTCTCCCCCTGCAGCCTCCCTCTCCCTCTCCCCTCTCCCACCCGCAGCCTCTCTCTCTCTCCTGACCCCTCCCTCTCTCCCTCTCCCACCCGCAGCCTCCTTCTCTCTCTCCCAGCCCCTCCCTCTCCCTCTCCCCACCCGCAGTCTCCCTCTCTCTCTGACCCAGCCCCTCCCCTCTCTCCCACCCAGTCTCTCCCTCTCTCTCTCCCAGCCCCTCCCTCTCCCTCTCCCACCCGCAGCCTCCCTCTCTCTCCTGACCCCTCCCTCTCTCTCCCAGCCTCTCCCTCCCACCTCTCCCAGCCCAGCCCCTCTCTCTCTCTCCCAGCCCCTCTGACCCCTCCCTCTCCTCTCTCTCCCCCCTCCCTCTCCTCTCCCTCCCTCCCCACCTGCAGCCTCTCTCTCTCTCCTGACCCCTCCCTCCTCTATCTCCCAGCCCTCCCTCTCCCACCCGCAGCCTGTCTCTCTCCTGGCCCCTCCCTCTCTCTCTCCCCAGCCCCTCCCTCTCCCTCTCCCCAGCCTGCAGCCTCTCTCTCTCTCCTGACCCCTCCCTCTCTCTCCCAGCCCCTCCTTCCCCTCTCCCACCCGCAGCCTCTCTCTCTCCTGGCCCCTCCCCCTCTCTCCCAGCCCCTCCCTCTTCGCTGCACAGAGAGGCACTGAAGCCTGCATGCCTGCTGCACACATTGACAGCTATCTGTGTAAAGAAAAAAAACAAACCCTTTCTGATAAGAGCGCAGAATTAATCTTATCTCTCTCCAGGTCTCTCCTCCACTCGCTCTCTCTCTCTCTCTCTCTCTCTCCTGGTCTCTCCTCCACTCGCTCTCTCTCCCCGTCTGCAGCACCCTCTCTCTCTCTCTCTCTCTCTCTCTCCCTCTCCCTCTCCCTCTCTCTCCCTCTCTCTCTCTCTCTCTGTCTATCTCTACTCCACAATCTCTCCCCCTCTCACTACCTCAGTCTCTTTCTCACTCCTCCATCTCGTTCCTACCTCCCCCTCCCTCTCCCCCTCTCCCTCCCTCCCTCTCCCTCTCCCTCTGCAGCATCCGTAAAGCCCGGCCACGCAGTGGGGGCCACAATGCGCCCGCTTCCATTCGCGGCGGGTCTGGGGGGGGGGGGGGGGCGGGACCTCCGTACCGCGGGAGGGCGGGGAGGCGGGGCTCAGCGCGGCGCACGCCGAGGCCCAACGATGCCGTTTTTGCGACCCCAGGAAATACGCATTCGGTGTGTGAAACGGCGCGGGCCCAAGACATTCACATAGTGCAGAATGTGAAAACTGCTCCAGTGCAGAACCCGTCGGGCCAGAACTCAAGTGCACACAGAGAGTCATTGCAGATCCAACATATGGTTTATTTTTTTGCCCATTCACGACAAAACCCTGCTTACAACGAGCCCGTGCCCTTGAACGCCAAGCCGCGCACACGGCAAACCAGCGCGTGCATCACACAGAGGCGGGAGCAAAGCGCGTGCTCCGATGTCACCCGCGGCAACAGTCTTTTTGCAAGGAAGCCTGGCGCTAGCAGAGGTGAGAGCGCTCCTCATGTATCACGCTCTTAACGGAATATGAATGAACGAGGTCTGCGCCCCTTCCGCGCCCAACCCAAACGCTTCGCCTCCACGTGCCGCACGCACCGAGGACCCGCACGCGCCGCCGAACCGCTGACCGACGCAAAACTCCGTAACTGTCGCGCATCCGTCGAGCTGTCACACATCACGCGCGCGTGCACGCCATGCACAACAGCTTAGCCAACACCGAAACAGTGTAATTAAGAATAATAAGGACAGGCTGCATACAGTACCACTGGGAGGTTTCAGCTTTATGGTGGAAGACGGTGGGGCTTGGTCTCGAACAATGAAATCATTTCCTCACTGTCCAATGTGGCACGGACCACAGACGAAAATGAGCTCGTTAGCCAACTCCGGACATTTACACTGATGTGGAAACTGACATGTTGATCGATGTGCACTGTCCCCGTCAAACAAACAAGTAAATAAATAAATAAATAAATAAGCGTCCCTGTCGTCTCTCGTTTAAATGAAAGCGTGAAAATAAGTTGAGGTGGCCAGTGAGTGATCACCGTGCTGCCGCTCGCTTTGATCCGGCCGACAGTGGAAAACAGACGCTCTACTGCTTTTGACGAGAAACAGCCACTCCCGCCAGTGGCTGGGGCTCTGACTGGGCGTGTGCTCAATTTGGGCTGGGACGCAGGCTCGTCCACAGCCCGCAAACCCGAGGCAGTTAGAGGGGCATCTGGTTAGTCCCGGGGCAGCTGCGCTTGCACAGGCAGTGGTGGATGGGGGGGGGGGGGGGGGGGGGAGGATGGTGTTCAGCTACTCTGTCCGTTTTAGCATCCAGGACGTCTGCGGTTCTGCAGCGCTTACCCTCATCTTCCTCAGTACTCAGTCGCTTGTTGAAAACCTCAAGCAGGGAGCTTTGTTTTGACATTTTGTGCCGAATCACCAAGCCACACTAACTGACATTAAATGCTAGCCGTTTCGGCTAGCTGGCAATGTAGGATAGAATGCGAATTGATGCCTGTCACCTGCACGACGACCGCCACTCAAAGACACACTGGGATAAAAAGTTCCGCAGCATAACGGACACGCATAAATCTCTGGCTCTTAAAAATGATTCTGCTTAGCTTCGTTACATATGCTGCTGCAAAGTGACCTTGTTATGCACCATTATGAACATTAAAGTTGTCCTTTTTCTGCCAAAAAAACTTATTGCAAACAATAATTTTAGTTGTTAAATATACTGAGAGATATTTTTAACATGGTAAATTCAACTTTGGAACCAGAAAACTTTGGCTACACCATAGATATGCATGTTAGATAGATTGCTACTGCATTCACAGTTAGGTCTGGTTCTTCAGCAAAGACAAATGGGTTGGCCAGGATACTGCTCAGGTATACTGCTCAGGTGGCCATGGTCCTCCCTGGCAGCCCGCTCATCTCTTTGCGGTCGACAGAAAAGTCAATGTTTTTGCACTTTAGATTAACTGTGTCAACGATCAGTTTGTGCTCCTTCAGTTTCATTTATTTTAAAACAACACAAATACACTGGCTGGCGCTTACATTTAATAATCCATGGCACCACAAACATGTCCTTTCCTGTTTGTTTGCGCCAAACCGAGTCCTCGCTGAATAAAACATCGCACGTTCAGGTGAACTTCGGCTGTAGATGAGTTGGGAGGTGTTTTTCGGAATAATATTTTAAATAAATAAAACTGGCACGATGATATGGGGGGCGCAAACCCTGACTGGAGCACATGCAGCGCATCCCGGACGCGAAAGTCTCGAGCGTGCGGCGGGCCTGCCTGGGTTTGAATTCATTTTTGGCACGTGACAAAAATAACTGTATTATGGCGAGCGTTAATTCTTAATGTGAGAACGCGCAATCGTTTCCCAGCTCCGAGGTGGCGCCCGCCCGCTGTCCGTGGTGCTGAAAGGGCGCTGTCCATCTCCTCCAGGCAGCGGAAATCTGGCTGGCCCTCGCGGCTACACACTATTAACGCGAACGCTTTTCGTTTTAATTAAACGACGAGACACCTTTTCAACTATTTAGATTAAATGTCACGCTGCGACAGGATGTGAATGGATTGATTAAGTTCGACTGCTGCTGCAAACCGCTCACGTCAGACGCGCAGAAGCTACGGTGTAATGAAGAGATCCGTTTATCGCTGTGCTAATAATGTATTCTGCACTGGAGCCGATCTACGTTCGGTAAAAGTAACACGAAGATTGAAGTGAACTCCAGCAGGACTGGTTGACGGAGCAATGAAAAGGCTTTTTGTTCAGCGGCCTTCGCGTAATGATAACGTGCCATTGTTTTCGGAATACATTAGCATTTCTCTAATAAGGAATTTCAATTGAAGTGGATCTATTTTCAGGAAAAGAGAACAAAATATAATTTTTGTTAACCAGACGAAATTCATTAAGTAGGCCAATATTTTTCTCTTAGACTTAATCTGAACATTGGCGAAACGCGGGGACACGTTCCAATGCAATGCTAAGTAATGGCTGATTTGTCCCCTCGAGCGAACAATGATTTCGTGAGCCACATTTTCTTTTTCTGCGACTGCGGGCGTTCATAGTCACCTGTCACATTGCGCTTTCAAAACCATAATTTCAAAATCATAAATTCAAAATCATAAATGACTAGCTCAGATGGACCTGCCTGAACAGGAAACAGTGTTCTTTACAACAACTTTCCTGCTTCCGTTCAGTCCGTTTTTTTCCCCAATAGCATTTTAGCGTGCGGCTGTTGCGAGTAGCCTAATTAGGACAAAGTCAGAAGTGGCTTTGAAAACCGACGGCCCATCACTCGATAATTTATTACAAATGAAAATAAATGCATTTGTTAATGTGCGCCTTCATATCATAGTCTGTAATTCGCTCCGGACTGAAAACCAAACCTGGGTTTACATTAAGTCATCGAATAGCCAACTCGTCTATTGTGAATGGTGTTGGCTACTGTGTGTTTCACCTTTCTACCCTCCATTGGAAATATATGGTCCTGCATGTTGTGAAAATGATGTAGGAATATACCCCATGCATTTTGAAATATGGCGGATGGTCTTTATTTTTTTAAATATGAAAAATTCGACAGGTCCTGGAGCACCTGTTAAGATAGATGTGATCATGAACACCAATACGTACCAAGATATTTAAATAACAAAACAATGCTACTGGAGACATTGTGTTGGGAGCGTATCCCTCAGTCACGTGATTAAAATGCAGTACACATTAAGGCGAGATATAGCATTTACTTTGTCGAATAAAGTGGGTGAGTCGCCCAACCCATTAACTAATTTTAAGGATATGAAAGATGAGCTCCACCGCATTAATCACACCTGCAGAGAAGCCCTTAATGTTAAATCAGCACAAACATATGGGTTCACGAGACTCCAAAAGGGACAAAATCTACTACACTAGAGTTAAAATGTAGTCTGTTGGAGTTGATTAAACCCCGAACAGTTGGATGTGCAGCTGTCTTTGTTATAAGCATGATCTCATATGTAATTACTTGATTACACAGAATTAGCTTCCAGTTAATTGCACCGATGTAATGTGCTCTGCCACATGCTTTTCTGCCAACTACATTTAATTATTTTATTTTAACAAAGCAGTAGGCTACGGCTTTGAAGAAGAAGAAGAAAACGCCTTAATTTTCGCAACCCATTCATAGGGTAAAAGACAAGCGTGGCTATAATTGCTCGCAACGGCTTTAGATTTGTATAACGTTCTCTTCAGAACAACCATTGTTCCAATGCTGTTGCTATACTTCCATGACCTAAAGACGTCAATGGGATGCGTTCTTTGGCCACTGGGCTTCATCCAGTGTTATTAGAGTTCCATCTAATCTAAATTATACCGTAGCACCGAGATGCGGCGCTAACGAACTAGGCGAGGCCACAAATAAGTTTCAAATGAGCGACGTAAGAACATTTGTTAACAAACTAAATAACACAAATACGTCCCCCTTGTGCCAAGTTCTAATGCTTTCTCCACATGAGCCAACTCACCCAAATGATATCAACAGGCCCGCTCACCAAAAACATCGCTTAATTTACCGACCGACTTATCTTCATATTTGGAAAATAGAAGAAAAATAAGGAAAGCTGCTGAATTAAGCAGTAAAATAAAATAACTACTTGCACTGCCGTTCTTGTTTCTTCAGTGTGAACAGGCGTTATAGCCGTCCAAGATACTTTCGCGTTGTTTACTTCGCTTACAAGTTCATTTTCTAGCCACCATCACTGGTGTAATTATTTTTATGTTCAGCCGATGGCCATAAGCACGGCGGCAAACGTAACTTGCATTGTACGCATCATGCATTTCTGCAGCTGCGCATTCATGGACTCTGCTCGGTTTTGGGGCACGAGCACCGCTCCGGGGCACAACAGCAGCTCGGTGCGAGGGATTCAGAGCCGCAGCCATCTGCTACGGAGACAAGTCGCTTTAAAAATCGAGACTCCGAACCCACCATCAAATCCGCTCACCGCGTCTCTCTCCCGAAGGCCCGCCCAGCCGCAACACACCGGGGTCGTTCTATTCGAAACCGCAGGATGGAACTACACTGGTGTCCGGCACGAAAACCACCAGGGGAGGAAACTCTCCATTTACCTGTATTTATCTGTAGGTCAAAGCCCGACTTAAACCCATCCTTGCTCTTATAACGGAGGAGGCCGAACAGTGTTCCACTGCTGCGAATTTCCATGTCATGGCCAGGCTCAAACACATGACTGCTGGGCCCAGCCTGTGTTCACAATGGCAGTGACACATTGGCAATTTACACCATTTACACATAATCTCTTTAAATAAATTATTTCAGCGATAGGGAAATTCGATAGAACCAATTCAATTTAACCTTTAATTAAAGATAGCTTTCTCTCTTTCTCAAAAAACGCTTTATCGCCTTGAAATACATTTTTAAATATCGCCAAAGTGCGCAGGAATACATTATTTATACGCTCTCACTCTGCGAGAAGGTCTCATCAGGCACGCGCTAATCTCTCCCAGCCCGCAGAGTGAAACTAAAAGAAACTGGCCCGGTTTGAGCAGATAATGCGTTAAAGTGGCAACAACGGCCAACCATGGCACAGGGAAATTATGCTTGTACTCGCTGATCTCAGAGACAATACAATTCAACTGATGGTGTGTTTGGGGAGGGGGAGAGGGAGAGCCGGTGTTCCGCCTCTGGATATGTCATCGGACATCCTCACACGCGCATGGCTCCTCTTTCCTGCGTGATTGGCGTTCCTTAACTCGTGTTGTAAAAACGGAACTGAGA
>CM045898.1:21659411-21706911 GCA_025169545.1 Anguilla japonica | reverse complement strand
CCTATACACCCTCCCCTCTCATTTTTCTTTTGTTTTGCATTTTTATGATTTGACCTTCTTCTTGTACGTGCTTGACAGTACAGTGTATGTTCACTGTGGACCTGACTCCTGTTAAAATCTGGAGTTTTTAAAAGTCAAATATGAAAGGAAGACTCCTTCCCTCTCTCGCTTTGAGAGTGTGCCAGACAAAAAACAGCTACGGAACAGCCACACACGCACACACACACACACACATATACACAAAAACACATACACACACACACACACACACCCACATACACCCACATACACACACATATACACACACGCACACACACACATACATACACAAAAACACACACATACACACACACACATACACAAAAACACACATACACACACACACACACACATATATATACACACACACACATACACACACACACACACACACATATATACACACATACAGATACATACACACACCAACACACACAAACACATACTCACACGCACAAACACACACATACACGCACCCACCCATGCAAGCACCTGCACACCCACATCCACATACACACCCACAAACACACGCACACACACACACACACACACACACACAGACTTGCATTGGATAAGTAACAGTGAAGCACTGCACATGTCTATGCAGTGGCAGAGGGAGTCTCTGGTTGAGGTCATACAGTAGAAGAGTCAGCGGGAGGTGAAATGGAATCTGTGCTGGGCTTTCACAAGAGCGCCACAGGGGCGGCGAGGGTGCGCCGGACACCAGCTGCCACGGAGCCCAAAGAACCGAGAGACGCACGCCCCCAAAATCAGCTGCAGGGGGCTGGGACGGGCGCAGGGTGTGGAGGGGCCGCGGATGTGACTCTGTTAGGCGTAATAATGATGGATGCTGCAATTTCCCAGAGTGCTCTGTGCCGTGAGGGTCAGCCCCGCCCACTGCCCCCCGCCCCCCCCGCTCATGTGTGTTAATGAGTCTTTAACAGAGCACTGCGGCTGAACACGGACCCACAGGGAGCTCAAACGGGGATAAGGGAAGCACCACAAGTCATCCCCGTTTGCAGACATTTCGCTGCTATGTGATGCACATGAGCACGCTGTGCTCAGCTTTAATTCTGTAACATTGAGCACACGTGCAGACTGTACTGCGTTAATTCTGTAACGCTGAACACGTGCACACACTGTGCTTAGTGCTAATACTGCAATGTCCAACACATGACCACACAGTGCTGTTATTTCAGTAATGTTGAATAGACACTGTGCTCAGTGTTATAGAAATCCCATTCTCCTCCCCTAACACACACACGCACACACACACGCACATGCGCACACACACACGCAAACACATGCATGCACACATACACACACACACACAGACACCCACACGCACGCACGCACGCATGCACGCACACGTGCACACACACACACACCCGTGCAGAATGCTCAGGCTGTTTTTGGGAGGGAGAGGTAGAGGAGAGCAGCCTGTTTATCACAGTCTTTCTCCGGTTTCCTCCACAGGGCCCAGACACCCCACACTGAATCAGCACTGAGTTACTGAGCAGGCCCGCGTTTATGAGCTCTGCTCCTTATTTCACTGCCATCTGAAGAGGGATTTCAGCCTGACTGTCAGCTCAGCAAAATCAGACCAAGAGTGTGTGTGTGCACAGAAATATGCGCACACACACGGACACACACACACACACACAAGCACACACAGACACACACACACACACACAAGCACACACAGACACACACACACGCCCACATACCCACACACATATGCACATACACACACCCACCCATGAGAGCACCTGCACACACACACACACCCACACACACACACACACACACACACTTGCATTGGATAAGTAAAGGTGAAGCACTGCACATGTCTAAGCAGTGGCAGAGGGAGTCTCTGGTTGAGGTCATGCAGTAGAGGAGTCAGCGGGAGGTGAAATGGAATCTCAGCGGTGAGTCAGAACGCTGGCTTTTACAGAACGCCGCGGCCAGACTCCGTCAGGCTCCGGGCGCAGACTCCGCCAGGCTCCGGAGGGGCGGAGAGCGCCGGGGCTCGGTCTGATTCAGGGAGCGCGCGTACGGCCGTCTCAGGGCGGCCCGGAGCACCGCTCTCAAGCAGCGGCCCCCCTCCCGCGAGAGGAAGCTCCGCACCGCGACGCAATAAAACACTTTCTCTGTTGCCCGGTAACTAGCGCGGCACTAAAAGCCAAAGACCGTACAATAGGGTTTCCCCCCCGAGTCCAATCCTAAATCTGGTTTTTTTTTTCCCCTCTCTCCCTCTCCCAAAGGACGCCGCGCTCGCGCTGGAAACTGGATCCGCCGGAAGGCGAGCCGGGGACAGGCTACGCTACGCTGTGCTACAGGCTGCGCTATGCTACGCTACGAGCTACGCTACACTACGAGCTACGCTACGCTACGGGCTACGCTACGAGCTACGCTACACTACAGGCTACGCTACGAGCTACGCTACACTACGGGCTACGCTATGCTACGGGCTACACTACGGGCTACGCTATGCTACGGGCTACGCTACGGGCTACGCTACGCTACGGGCTACGCTAAAGGTTAAGCAGCGGTGTTTAACGGATGCGATGACAAATGCGTGCGTGCGTTTGGGTGCACGCGCGGCTTCCTTTCAAAAGTGTAAGAGTGCTAGGTTACTGTTAGCCCTTGACGGCAGTATAATATAATGGCTAAGGATCTGGGCTTGTAACCTAAAAAGTCACAGGTTTGATTCCTGGGTCGGACACTGCCATTGCACCCTCCAGCAAGGGACTTAACCTGCATTGCTTCAGTATATATCCAGCTGTATAAACGGATGCTATGTAGCGAGTTGTGTAAGTCGCTCTGGATAAGAGCGTCTGCTAAATGCCTGTAATGTAATGTAGTGTAGTATTGCAACAGTAACAGAAAATAGAGAACTTAATCAAGAAAATTAGCCGTTATAACCAAATTATGATAGCAATAGAAGTTGTTGAACTTTAACTACACACTCCATGTGGGTGTCAGTGGAGAGCCTCCCCCCTATAACAGGCCCAGTCCTACTAACATGCACCAGGTCATGGGCTCCAAACTCAAACCCTCCAAACCCCTATACACCAAGGGAATAAAACTGAAGAGCCTCTGTCGTTCAGGTCAGACGCTCGTAGGCGTTGTCACGAAGGTTAGAACAACATTTGCAGGTGATGTTACTCGGGTTAAAATAACCCTCGCAGATGCTGGTTAACTCCTGTGGATTTACACCACCTCTCACATGAGAGCAGAAGGTGCGAGCTGTCATCTCTCCCCGTTATAAAGAGGTGCGATCTCTCAAACCTCCCGCTCTGATCCGCTCATCAGCTGACTACTGCTGAGCGGGAGCCGTGTCAGCCAGGCTCTGAGGTAAACGCCTCACCGACAGGAGCTAAACCTCCACTAAACACCGCCACGAGCATCAACCCCTAACAGAGGTCCCCCTTACCAACCCTGCCCACAGCCTCCATTACCAACCCTTCTCACAGTCTCCATTACCAACCCTGCCCACAGCCTCCATTACCAACCCTGCCCACAGCCTCCATTACCAACCCTGCTCACAGTCTCCATTACCAACCCTGCCCACAGTCTCCATTACCAACCCTGCTCACAGCCTCCATTACCAACCCTGCCCACAGCCTCCATTACCAACCCTGCCCACAGCCTCCAATACCAACCCTCCCTGCTCACAGCCTCCATTACCAACCCTGCCCACAGTCCCCCTTACCAACCCTGCCCCCACAGCCTCCATTACCAACCCTGCCCCCACAGCCTCCATTACCAACCCTGCTCACAGCCTCCATTACCAACCCTGCCCACAGCCTCCATTACCAACCCTGCTCACAGTCTCCATTACCAACCCTGCTCACAGCCTCCATTACCAACCCTCCCTGCTCTCAGTCTCCATTACCAACCCTGCCCACAGCCTTCATTACCAACCAACCCTGCTCCCAGTCTCCATTACCAACCCTGCTCACAGCCTCCATTACCAACCCTCCCTGCTCTCAGTCTCCATTACCAACCCTGCCCACAGCCTCCATTACCAACCAACCCTGCTCCCAGTCTCCATTACCAACCCTCCCTGCTCTCAGTCTCCATTACCAACCCTGCCCACAGCCTCCATTACCAACCAACCCTGCTCCCAGTCTCCATTACCAACCCTCCCTGCTCTCAGTCTCCATTACCAACCCTCCCTGCTCACAGCCTCCATTACCAACCCTGCCCACAGCCTCCATTACCCTCCCTGCCCACAGCCTCCATTACCAACCCTCCCTGCTCACAGCCTCCATTACCAACCCTGCCCACAGCCTCCATTACCCTCCCTGCTCACAGTCTCCATTACCCTCCCTGCTCACAGTCTCCATTACCAACCCTCCCTGCTCACAGTCTCCATTACCAACCCTACCTGCTCACAGTCTCCATTACCAACCCTGCTCACAGTCTCCATTACCCTCCCTGCCCACAGCCTCCATTACCAACCCTCCCTGCTCACAGCCTCCATTACCAACCCTGCCCACAGCCTCCATTACCCTCCCTGCTCACAGTCTCCATTACCAACCCTGCCCACTGCCTCCATTACCAACCAACCCTGCTCCCAGTCTCCATTACCAACCCTGCTCACAGTCTCCATTACCAACCCAGCTCACAGTCCCCTCTGCCACATCACATACAGGAGGGACACGTCCCCTCGGTATTGTCCAACTTTAACAGGACGTCCCTGTTGAACAGATGGCGATGAAGGAGAGCGTAACGGGCGTGGAGTTTGGCGCCACCAGCAGACGGGCAGGAGCGGCGCTGCCACACGGCAGCAGGACCCGCGAACAGCGTTCGCTCCGCAGCCCCGCGCCCGCCTGCTCGCGCGGTCAGGGGGCCGTCGGCGGCGGGCGCATCTGGAGCCGGAGATAAAGCGGGCCCCGCTGGCAGTGGCGGGACATCTGGAGCCCGGCTCCCCGCGTCCTCGTGTACTTTGGCTATTACGAAAAGTGTGTGTTTCTCCCTGATTGTTGCCAGGCGGGCAAATATTTAGACAGCTGTTTGGCGGTCAGATGTTCCCATGGTGACGCGTCAGATAAGAGCCTTGGCAGACAGGCGTGGGGGGGGGGGGGAGGGGGGCCTCCCGCCTTCCCACGATGCCGAGCGGCGGGGGCCCGTGGGTCAGACGCGCAGGCGCCTTCCCCGGCGGCGATATACGGGGCTCCGCCCCCGTCGGTTTTTCCCCGCCCCGCCCCCTTCAGAGCGAGGTCCCCTCTCCGGTGTCAATCATCATTGTCGTCGGGACGACAGTGGCGGCCCATTAACCCGCGACGGCGGTGAATCACGCCGCCGCCTCAGGCGAGACCCGCCCCTTCACGCCTCCGCAATTTAGCGGAGTCGCCCCTCCCCCGCCACGCGTCACTCAAACCGCCGCGCTCGTCTCCGCCGTGCCCAGACGACGGCGAAACGAAAGAAACGAACGCGTCGCGCCGGCGTCTCGGCGGCTCGGGATCGCGACGCTCGCCGAACCGCTCTCCGAGAGCGAGACGCGAGCCGGGCTCGCAGGCGAGGATCGCAGAGAGGCGCTCGCTGGCAGAAACTCCTCTGCACAAAGCGCTAGAAAATCTGCCTGATTCAATTATGCAGAGTGAATGAACGACTGATTGACGTTCTGCTCGCACACGAACGTTTGAATGAAGTCTGAATGCGGGATGCAAATCGAGGCACTCCGTAGGGAGCCACGCCAGAAGAGAGCATCGGTTTCGAGGAATAGGAACAAGACAGGATGCGACTTAATCGCATCCTGGAAATTTGGAAAATGTATTGGATGTTCTCGCAATGAGCACTTCTTTCCAATCATACGATGAAAAGATTGCGAAATCCAGATCCAAAAAGATGCACAGATGTAATGGATAAATCACAGAGTTCATACTTACTTGAGGATCTGCAAGCTACAGGTTCTGGTTGAAATCTACCCTGGTTCTGATCCGTTTCCTAAAACTTCCACGAGTCACTCTGTACTCTCCTCATCCCATGTTCACATCTCTCCACTAGCTTCATTTGCCTGCTCTCTTACAGCAAAGGTGCCTCCTTTCCTTAAGCACTGACTCCAGGTCAGCTTCATAAAGGCTGGTCATTCTACGCAGGGTCATATAAACTGATCTGGGATTAGTGAATCAGTTGCCATGGCGCAAGGTTCTCAGCCAGAAAGTGAACGCAGAGAGAGAGAGAGAGAGAGAGAGAGAGAGAGAGAGAGAGAGAGAGGGACAGAGCCTCAACCGGCATTCTCTTAACGACCAGCAGGGGGCACCAACAGCCACAGCTGGGGGAAAAAAAAGAACTGCTGGGAATGACGTCCCAAATGTAACTGCAACGAGGACGCCGCATCTATGCTAAAGAAACTTAAGCGCAGGAAGTTACGATCCCTGAAAAGGGCACGTAAGAGGGATAACTGAAATGCGGAACGCGGGCGGGTCCCTCGCATTGTTAGCGGCGCCGCGTCCCGGCGCAGCTTGCGGCCCGGTTTAATTTCGCGGGATTTATGGGCACTTAGGGGGAAAGATAAGTTTTAACTGTGCCGAATTAAAAGTACATGAAATAAATTATACGTTTTAACTCCGCGGCGCCATTAATAAGATATTAGCCGCGGTGATTGTGCCAGGCCACTAATCACGCTCTCGAAAGTGATAGCCGCCACCGTTATTACGACTGAAATAATAAAGATGGAGAACGGGCATTGTTAATGAGCGCTTTATAATTAAGTTTTATAAAGTTCGAGGCACAGTTTGCGTCGGGTATCAATCTCCACGTTTCCTGTAAGGCACTGGACTTCGGAGGACCCCGGGAATAAGGGATCCCCTTTCCAACAGGCACAAATATTTACCGCCAGGGCCAAGTGTTATAGATCATCACAACCACACACAAATGTACACCATTAGAGCTGAGTATTATGGATCAACACACCAACACACATCTAAATCCATTAGAGCTGAGTATTATGGATCAACACACCAACACACATCTAAATCCATTAGAGCTGAGTATTATGGATCAACACACCAACACACATCTAAATCCATTAGAGCTGAGTATTATGGATCAACACACCAACACACATCTAAATCCATTAGAGCTCGATATTATACACCATCACACATTCAAAACCATTATACCTGCGCATTATAGAAAACACACACATTTAAAACCGTTAGAGCTCAATATTATACATCATCACACACATTTAAAACCATTAGACCTGCATATTATAGATAACACACACATTTAAAACAATTAGAGATGAGTATTGCAGATCACTACGCCAACACACATCTAAATCCATTAGAGCCACATATTACAGGTCCTCACAAGCACAGACCTTTGAATAAGTTTTTCCATTTAGATGGAAAATTCTCCAGACGCCTCAATCTAGAGTGATTTACACAGATTACATTTTACATGCAATCCACTTACACAGCTGGATGTCTTCGCTGAAGCAGTTCAAGCTAAGCACCTTGCGCGAGAGCACGAAGGTAGAGCCTCGGCGGGGGACTGAACGGAACCTGTCACTTTTGAGTCATGAGTCTGGATCTCACACCACCATATTACACTGCCATCCCATAATGCCTTCAGGGCCACACACTAGGGACCATCATACCAACACACAAACATGCACCCTTAGAGCTAGCAATCACAACACAGGCTCATACAAAAGTGCACCTTTGAGTGCAGGGCTACGAATTGTACAGACACACACAAATATCACATCTGAGTCAAATACTTTATTAGAAATATTTGCCATATAGACACCAGTAAACAATTGCCAACTATTGACAATTTGTTTTCAACAAAAAAACATTTCTCACGTGAATGTACGTTTCTTAAGACCGGACAACTTCGATTCCTAGTTTAACAGATTTTTATTTTCAGAAAAATGTGGCGAGCCAGAAAAAAAAAAGTTTATCCCTGTAAAAATACAGATTTAGTCGGCTGGCAGCTTCAAGACTCAAGAATAGCAACACCCCTCTGCATGAGCTTTTGGAGACGGGAGTCCATTACAAGAGTGTCTTTGACAGCCGGTTACAGAATGCCCGGTCCACACTTACATTTAACACATTTTAAAATATTACATTTCAGGTTACTTAAAAAAATAAAATGTACGAAACAGGTTAATAAAATGGATGTGAAAATTGACAGGAACTGAACTCAATTATCAATTATGCAAATTTTTAAGTAAGTGTACAATCAGTACACGTTACTGAAATTCATACTGATATTAAAGCATAAGCAATGTATTTATGTCAAACATAGAACAATTTGTAAAGACTAATGGTCATTTGTAAAGTTTAGAGAAAGGGGAAATTATTCAAGATAGATGTGTTACATAAATGCAGCACTGAAAATAATAGCATTTATTTAGAGCAGCCTAAAAAAGCAGCCTAACCACACAAAGGTTATCATCAGAAGAATCAGCGAATTCAATTTTATTTGGATCGTGCTATTTAGACAGACACAAAGCGAGTTTTAGACCGGGAGCCCCAGTGGCCTCGTTTGAAAACCTGCGGTACCGGGGAAGGTGACGTCACGGTAAAGCCGAGCCGCTAAAAGACGTGAGATCTAATTTTACGGCGCCGCACGTCTGATGAAAGGCACGTTTGCTCCAATAACAGTCATCGTGACATTCCGAAAACGCCGGGGCTGGCAACGTTCAATTCAGTTCCGAGCTGAGAGGCATCTGTATCGATTCACAAAAAACCCTCACATGACGCAAATATTCAGCGGGGGGAAAAGGATGCGCACAAGAAATCTCGAGCCGTCCGGAACAGCAGCAGCGAACGACGCGCCGATTTGAAGTCGCGCGCTTCTCGGTTTTGACCGTCGGCACGTAAACAAAACAAACACGTCAGGCGAGAGAGCTGGGGAGCCAGGAGGAACGCTATTTTTGTAGTAATTTTGACTGGTTACAGCCGTACTGCCATCCGCGAAAAGTTGTGACAGTATAAATATGCACAACCACACCGCGAGCGTGTCCTTAAACCACACAGAGACCCGGAAATAGCCGCACAAAAAGAGGAGGAATGGTCTCCCGCATTGGCTCAAGAAATAAAGCGAGAGCACATCGCCACAGCGCATTGAGATGCGAAGCACGGCACTGTTTAATAAATAATCCATATTAGGAATGAATCATTTTGCTTTGTTTGAGAAAAGTTCAAAGCAGGGCATCCGTCAAAGCAGGCATCACAAACTCAAATCCTGGATGGCCACTGTAGCTGTGGTCGTTTAAAGGGTCCCTGTAATTAAGTGCTTAATTTAAGTCATTGATTGGCTATTAAGAGTCAGGTCAACTCGTTGCCGAGGCCTAAATTGGCTACTGATTGAAAGGATATGCCAAAAAGGGAAGGCTACCACAAGCAAAGACTGTGGCCCTCCAGGACTGTAGTTTGAGACCCCTGCTTTAATGCTTAATCAAATCAAGTCTTCTCGTTTCATCTGCAATTCTCAGGGGTCTGTAGGAGTGTTTGTACAGCATCTAAGGACAAAGTATTATAAATATACATCCAACCCACGCCTCAAATATACACCCACAGAGGAAAACATTCGCTATAATCACAGTCATAAATACACACATTTAGAGCAAAATCTGGGGAGAAATCATGGATGTCAAAATCAATATATGGACAACCGTGTGTGTAAAGTGATAATGCTTTTCAATCCAAGCAATTATCCCGCCTCTATTGGTGTAAGTTTACACAGAAGCCTTTCCCACAACGCAATGCTGCGAAACACAGGAGGCGCGGCGCGATTTTCGGCTGCGGCGCGTCGTTTCGTGACAAATGGTAAACGGGCGCAGGAAATTACGGGACTAATTGAGAAAAGCGAAAACAGACGCGAGAGCAAAGAGTAGCTCTGGAGAAGACCCCGCGAAAATTAAGCCCGACAGCGCACCTTTACGGCAAAAGACAATCACGCGGCGTCAGAGCTGAAGTCGCTACGCCGCCGCAAAATTAGACACAATTCAATCTGTTATCTTGTCCTAGTGGCTAAGCAATTAAAAGGGCTATGCGCGCAGCCAAATTGTCTATTGTACCACGGCTATATTACAGCCGATTATTATATTATTATTGTCATATTAAGCGCTTTGCAGATTACGAATGAGCACCGACCGGTTTGTTTCATTGCGTTTCTTCCGCTATTGTGGGTAGGATTAATTACTTTTGATTAATTACTTTTCTAACGAGTCTGCAATCTGACGGGTCAGAGAAGGGGTTTCTGTGAAATTACGCCGGGCTCGGTCCGACTTTCCTCTGAAAATGCCTCGTACGCCGATTCCATCAAAGAATTACTTCATAAAATGAAACCGCTGTAAAAGAGGATGGATTTTCACAGTGGAAAGAACGGCATCTGGGAATTGAACCTGCAACACATGGAGATACAGCGACCTGCTCTAACCACTACACCACACTGCTCCAACCTCTACTCCACAAAGCTGCATTGGGAATAGTGGTTGAACAAAAAATGATTAAAGTTTGGATAAAGCATAGCCATAGGAAAAAGTATAGGAAGTGATGTAAGGCATTAGCACAGGTTAAGTCATGGCTATAAGAAATGTATGGGGGATAAGGGAAATTAGCAGACATGATAGTGGTCCTGCCACAGGAGCTAGCATTAGCTTTAGCCTTTCATTCACTAAAAACCACACCGGCCAGGTCCTCCAGGTTACCCGTCTGACCCCTCTTTGTCATCCCTCATGTTCTGGCGAGGATGGAGAGCCCCATCCCCCTTCCCCGCTCACCTGGTGCCTGGGCACTAGTAGCTCCATTTCCCAGGGAGCAGCCCTGCTCTGGGATCGGCTCTTTTTGCCTGGCCCGCCCCCCTCTCACCACACCGGCACGTTTCACGGAAGGCGCGGAGGGCGAGCCAAGCAGCTGGGCACCGCGTCCGACCTCATGCCCCTTATCGGCATCCCTTCCAAATGCGACCACTACTTACTCCCATTTACATTTTTGGCACTTAGCATAGCATCTTTTACAGAGCAACTTACACTACGCTTACATTTTTTTACCCACTATCCACATGTGCAGCTGGATACTTTACAGAAGCAACTCCGGTTCGGTACCTTGTTCAAGGGTACGACCACCGCGCCCCACCATGTGATGGACGACCCTGGAGTCACAAGCCTGGTTTCCTGGCCGTTACACTACACTGCTGCCCTGGCAACGGCATGCATGTGACACGGACGCAATAAAACGCAATTTAACTGTGCGCTGCAAGGGCAAAAAAAAACATAAATGGAAATCTTGTAAATGTACAGTTATGTACCGGGGTGAATATACTCATGTGGGTGATGTATAGGTGGAATTGCTAGTTTATTTGTAACCATCTGAACAACATATGGCATTTTATAAGGAAGAGCACCTCAGTTTCAACTTCACCTGTCATACAGTGACCACATATTCTCAGTTCTTTCGGTATCCATGATTTTTTATGCCTGCCTTTTCCAATGGCTAGGTTATGGTCACTGAGCCTACAATTGGTAAGGACTCATCTCTGCCTCATATCCCGGACAGTAACAAGATAATAATCTGATTCGTATTCTTGTTTTAGGGCCAGGTAGCAATTAAGCTTGTTTTGTGTTTTGGTTTGGCTGTTCCAATGTTCCAGATAAATTGTTTTATTTTGTTTAACAGTTTGGTTTACTCTGATTTGTGTTTTTGAAGCAGTGCTGGCCTGAGATATGTTATTGTTAGGTTTGAGATGATTAGTTAGCCTCAGTTCCAGCTGACTTAGTGGACTCTTTTCAGGATTCAGCTCTTGGGTTTGAAGTGCATGAAACTGCATAGTTGTTTTGGGACTTGATCTGAGATGCATCCAGAATTTGAGTTAGCTTTTTTGTATGTTTATAGCCAATGGAAATCGTCCCAATTCAGTCCTGCATGCATTTGTTAGCTGTTTTTCTTTGGACGTTTGAATTGTTCTGCAGAATTCTGTATGCAGGGCTTCAATTGGATGCTTTTCCCATCTAGTGTAATCATGCTGACTGAGTACACCCCATACTTCACGTCCATATAAAGCAATTGGCAGGATTACACTGTCAAATACTTTTGACCAAATTCTAATTGGAATATCGATCTGGTAGAATTTTCTTCTGATTGCATTGAAAGCTCAGGCTTTTCTTTCAGTGAATTTACTGACCAAAGTTTCCTGAGGCACTGATTTGCAGTCCTAGGTAATCATAAGACCGAGTGTGTTCTAGGGCACTGTTTCCTAGAATGAACATGCGTCTGCTATCCTGAGGTCTTGCTTTTTTTGGAAGATCATTATTTTAGGGTTTACAGTCAGGGCCCTGTTCTGGCAGTACTGATCTAGCAGATCCATATGCTGCTGTGGCCCCTGTTCATTGGGTGACAGCATCACCAGGTCATCAGCACAGAGGAGGAATTTAACTTTCATCTTATTTAGTGTTGGGCCAGGGGCTGTAGATTGTTCCAATAAACACCAATAACTTGTTTATATAGATATTAAATAGAGTAGGGGACAAGTTACATCCCTGTGTAAGACCTTGCGCTTGAGTGAAGAGATCAGTTCTTTCATTGCCAATTTTTTCCAATTTTACACATTTATTATTTGATTTAATTATGTCATAGACTTTACCCCTACACCACTTTGGATAATCTTATAGTATAAACCTTCTTGCCAAATCAAAACAAAATGCTTTATTAAAATCAATTTATTTTGTTTTGTTGGTGTACATGTTGATTAATTAGGGCATGTATGTTATAAATGTGATCACTAGTGTGGAAATCTGGTAGAAAATTCAGTAAGGAAAGCGAGTAACCCCAGATTACTGCTTACACAAATGTCTCGATAGTTGTTAGGGTCTAATTTGCTTCCACTCTTCTGTATTGGAGAAATAAGCCCCCAGCACCAGTTTTCAGGGAAGAAGCCAGCTTAGAGAACTAGATTAAACAATTTCAGCAGAACCTGCCACAGCTCATTGGGTGCTGTGTTTAAGCATGGTCACAAGCTTTTCAAGGTTTAAGTTTAGTAATTTGGTTTTCTAATTCTTTCATTGATATTTGGTAGTCAAGTGAGTCAAGTGGGTTTGTATTGTTTTTGATTTGCATTTTTAGTTTTTATTGGATTTTCCTTTGTTCAAATTTGAGACTGTTTGGTGATATTTGTTCAGATGAGTTTTCAAAATGGGTTTTCCAGATATTAGTTTTGTACGGTCAGATTTTGTGCACTTTTGTCACTCAATTTGTTCCATTGACTCCAGAACTGATTTTGATCAATAGAATCCTCGATTCCTCTGAGTTTTTGATTATAATTACTACGTTTTTTGTGTCCTAAAATCATTTTATACTCTCTCAGTGTTTCAGCATAGTTTCGACGAATTTCAATATTTTGTGGTTCATGGTGTTTTTGGTTGGACAGGTGCCTTAGTTTTCTTCTGACACTTCAGCAGTCCTCATCAAACCATTTTTCTTTTTTGGGTCTCTGATGAGATTTGTTACTTTTGTTTCTGAGATCTGCTTGGCTGATTTATAAATGTATTTTGTTGATTTGTGTAACAGCCACATTTATGTCTGATTGGTTTGGATGAAATGCTCTCTCTCTCTCTCTCTCTCTCTCTCGCACACACACACACATAAATACACACACGTACACTTACACACACACACACACACACACACTCTCTCTCTCTCACACTCACACACACAATCTCTCTCCATCTCTCTCTCACACAGCCGTGGCTGAAGCACTGGACCCAGATCGCGCAGGGGGGGCTCTTTGAAGATGTTATTTTGGGAATCCGCGCTCAAGGTCGTCCTGCGCGGCGCAGGACTGCGTGGGCGTTGCCCGGGCAGCCGTTTCCAACAAAGAGAATGCGTTAGCGGGTCTCCGCGGAGCTCGGCGATCTGACAGGTGGATGTGAGATAAGCCCCGCTCTGACGGAAGGGGCTAAACAAAAGCCGAAAGAGAGGGGGCGCCGCCGTTCGAACCCCGCCGTCTGGGAGGCGCGGTAAACCTGCGGAAGAGTTCACGCGTTCCGGGGGGAGAGGAGAGAATCGGCCAATCGGCTCGCTCCGCGCGAGCTCTCTCCCTGTCAGTCACTCACTCGCGCAGGGCACAGCTCCACTGTTCACCAGCCTTAGAGGCTACTTGTGTTAGCAGCAGCTCTGGTACGAATGCAACCGCTTTAAAACTGGCTGCAAACGTGTCAGCAGGGTTAGCGTCCTCGGATAACTATAAACTAACCAATGGGAGAGTGGGGGGCGGGATCATCGCAACAAATGCACCGAAAAGCACAAGTGGCTTGCAGGAAGGAAACATTTGGAAGGAGAAGAGAGACAGAGAGAGGAAAAACCAGTGAAAAATTGTGATGGCAGGTGCAAACCAACACAGCCACTGTAAATTTAGACTAAAAACAGAGGCTCCATAAATTCTCCAAAAACCTGCCCCTGAAAGTTGATTTGACCTGCGTGGCTAAAGATGATATTCCAACCTGTTCCTGACAAATATTGTAACTCGAGGGATCCGGTTTCAGTTAAAGTACCGTTCAGCCAGGCGTGGACCAGTCTGGCCTCTGCATCATTATCGCCCACTGCTGCTGATGTCGGCAGGAGCGCTCGCTGAAAAAACTGCCTCTTTTATTCATTCCAGTCAGTGTCTAAACACTGCCACCCAGTGGCAGACTGCGACACTACATGAACACAATGGGGGAAAAAGTACATAATTGGGAGAGAAACCTAAATGCTCTCACAATAAAGCAAGTTAGCATAAGTATTTAAACTTTGTACCGTATGGGGGGTAGCCTAAAATAATAGCACAATTGTATGCAGGAACTTGGCTTTAACGTCAGGAGTTTTCGACCAGTTTTGATCCAGGGACCCCACCCAGGCTCAAAGGCATCTCTGAGACCCTAATCAGAACATAAAATGGTTCCACTAAAAAAAAATGTTTCATAAAGATCATGGGGGGGGGGAGGGGGGATTTGACAGTGTAACCGCAGACCGCCTACAGTACCTACCCAGGTTTATGCTGAGTGAAAGGACAGAGACCCGCGAGTCGACCGCTGGGTCTGCCGGTGGGAAGGGCTCGGGATGGATTCGGAGACTGCAGTAACCCTCCTTCGCTGCAGAGGTGCCGCCGCGCCCCAGGCGCCCAGCCGCCAGACGGCCCCAGTTAGCGGCACTCAGGATTAACCTCGGCGGCACGCGTTTACCTCGTTAAGCCATTACGCGGGGAGGAAGACCGAACGACGGAAAAACCTCAACATTCCTCCAGGGAAGGGGATTACGGGACCGAAAATAACTCCTTATTATTTTATCTGGGCGAACGGCCAATAAGAGCAAGCGGAGCCGGGGGAAGAAACACAGGCTTTTGTAAGCACAACTTCCTTAAACGATGCTGATAAAACACAAACAAGGCTTTTCTTTGGCAGACGGCAATTGCAAACAGCACTGGGCTCACACTTTTTTGAAATCAGCTTTAGTGTGTCTTCACAAAAGACTCAGAGTGAAGGGAAAAAGATTATGCGCACACCTGTTATTACTTGAGGATTAAGCTTGCTCAAGTATTAATTTGGATTGACCTCTTGGTCTCAGGTTGGATCAAAATGTATTCAGTCTGATTGCCATGAGGTTAAATAGTAGGTGTTAGCTAAGAAGCTGCTAACATATGTTAAAGTTTTAGCTGTGAAACTGCCAACACAAATTATAATAGCGTCATAAGAGTAACGTGACATGCCAAGTGGTCCAGACGGCACGTGGCAGGACACACTCCTGAAAGCAGAGAAGGGCTGTGCTGTTCCATTGGCTTTCCCTACGGCCTATGAGAAAGCCAGCTAAACCATGCAACACAGTGAATTCTACTACAGAGCAGTGTCATACAGTGAGCTCAACTACAGAACACTGTCACACAGTGAGCTCTACTACAGAACACTGACATACAGTAAGCTCAACTACAGAACACTGTCACGTGACAGCTCAACTACAGAATACTGACATACAGTGAGCTCTACTACAGAACACTGACATACAGTGAGCTCTACTACAGAACACTGTCACACCGTGAGCTCCACTACAGAACACTGTCACATGACAGCTCTACTACAGAACAGTGACATACAGTGAGCTCTACTACAGAACACTGTCACACAGTGAGCTCTACTACAGAACACTGACATACAGTGAGCTCTACTACAGAACACTGTCACACAGTGAGCTCTACTACAGAACACTGTCACACAGTGAGCTCTACTACAGAACACTGTCACACCGTGAGCTCTACTACAGAACACTGTCATACAGAGAGTTCTACTACAGAACATTGACATACAGTGAGCTCTACTACAGAACACTGTCACACAGTGAGCTCTACTACAGAACACTGTCATACAGTGAGCTCTACTACAGAACACTGTCATACAGTGAGCTCTACTACAGAACACTGACATACAGTGAGCTCTACTACAGAACACTGTCATACAGTGAGCTCTACTACAGAACACTGTCACACCGTGAGCTCTACTACAGAACACTGACATACAGAGTTCTACTACAGAACACTGTCACACCGTGAGCTCTACTACAGAACACTGTCATTCAGTGAGCTCTACTACAGAACACTGACATACAGTGAGCTCTACTACAGAACACTGTCACACAGTGAGCTCTACTACAGAACACTGTCATACAGTGAGCTCTACTACAGAACACTGTCATACAGTGAGCTCTACTACAGAACACTGACATACAGTGAGCTCTACTACAGAACACTGTCATACAGTGAGCTCTACTACAGAACACTGACATACAGTGAGCTCTACTACAGAACACTGACATACAGTGAGCTCTACTACAGAACACTGTCATACAGTGAGCTCTACTACAGAACACTGTCACGTGACAGCTCAACTACAGAATACTGACATACAGTGAGCTCTACTACAGAACACTGACATACAGTGAGCTCTACTACAGAACACTGACATACAGTGAGCTCTACTACAGAACACTGACATACAGTGAGCTCTACTACAGAACACTGTCATACAGTGAGCTCAACTACAGAACACTGTCATACAGTGAGCTCTACTACAGAACACTGACATACAGTGAGCTCTACTACAGAACACTGACATACAGTGAGCTCTACTACAGAACACTGTCATACAGTGAGCTCTACTACAGAACACTGTCACACCGTGAGCTCCACTACAGAACACTGTCATACAGTGAGCTCTACTACAGAACACTGTCATACAGTGAGCTCTACTACAGAACACTGTCATACAGTGGGTGCAACTGCAGAACACTGTCATACAGTGAGCTCTACAACAGAACACTGTCACACAGTGAGCTCTACTACAGAACACTGTCATGCAGTGGGTGCAACTGCAGAACACTGTCATACAGTGAGCTCTACTACAGAACACTGTCATACAGTGAGCTCTACTACAGAACACTGTCACACAGTGAGCTCTACTACAGAACACTGTCATACAGTGAGCTCTACTACAGAACACTGTCATACAGTGAGCTCTACTACAGAACACTGACATACAGTGAGCTCTACTACAGAACACTGACATACAGTGAGCTCTACTACAGAACACTGTCATACAGTGAGCTCTACTACAGAACACTGTCATACAGTGAGCTCTACTACAGAACACTGTCATACAGTGAGCTCAACTACAGAACACTGTCATACAGTGAGCTCTACTACAGAACACTGACATACAGTGAGCTCTACTACAGAACACTGTCACACAGTGAGCTCTACTACAGAAAACTGACATACAGTGAGCTCTACTACAGAACACTGACATACAGTGAGCTCTACTACAGAACACTGTCACACAGTGAGCTCTACTACAGAACACTGACATACAGTGAGCTCTACTACAGAACACTGTCATACAGTGAGCTCTACTACAGAACACTGTCACATGACAGCTCAACTACAGAACACTGTCACATGACAGCTCAACTACAGAACACTGACATACAGTGAGCTCTACTACAGAACACTGACATACAGTGAGCTCTACTACAGAACACTGTCATACAGTGAGCTCTACTACAGAACACTGACATACAGTGAGCTCTACTACAGAACACTGTCATACAGTGAGCTCTACTACAGAACACTGTCATACAGTGAGCTCTACTACAGAACACTGTCATACAGTGAGCTCTACTACAGAACACTGTCATACAGTGAGCTCAACTACAGAACACTGTCACACAGTGAGCTCTACTACAGAACACTGTCATACAGTGAGCTCTACTACAGAACACTGACATACAGTGAGCTCTACTACAGAACACTGACATACAGTGAGCTCTACTACAGAACACTGACATACAGTGAGCTCTACTACAGAACACTGTCACACAGTGAGCTCTACTACAGAAAACTGACATACAGTGAGCTCTACTACAGAACATTATCATACAGTGAGCTCTACTACAGAACACTGTCACATGACAGCTCAACTACAGAACACTGTCACATGACAGCTCAACTACAGAACACTGACATACAGTGAGCTCTACTACAGAACACTGTCATACAGTGAGCTCTACTACAGAACACTGACATACAGTGAGCTCTACTACAGAACACTGTCATACAGTGAGCTCTACTACAGAACACTGACATACAGTGAGCTCTACTATAGAACACTGACATACAGTGAGCTCTACTACAGAACACTGTCACACAGTGAGCTCTAATACAGAACACTGTCATACAGTGAACTCAACTACAGAACACTGTCATACAGTGAGCTCTACTACAGAACACTGTCATACAGTGAGCTCTACTACAGAACACTGTCATACAGTGAGCTCTACTACAGAACACTGACATACAGTGAGCTCTACTACAGAACACTGTCATACAGTGAGCTCTACTACAGAACACTGTCATACAGTGAGCTCTACTACAGAACACTGTCATACAGTGAGCTCTACTACAGAACACTGTCATACAGTGAGCTCAACTACAGAACACTGTCACACAGTGAGCTCTACTACAGAACACTGTCATACAGTGAGCTCTACTACAGAACACTGACATACAGTGAGCTCTACTACAGAACACTGACATACAGTGAGCTCTACTACAGAACACTGACATACAGTGAGCTCTACTACAGAACACTGTCACACAGTGAGCTCTACTACAGAAAACTGACATACAGTGAGCTCTACTACAGAACATTATCATACAGTGAGCTCTACTACAGAACACTGTCACATGACAGCTCAACTACAGAACACTGTCACATGACAGCTCAACTACAGAACACTGACATACAGTGAGCTCTACTACAGAACACTGACATACAGTGAGCTCTACTACAGAACACTGTCATACAGTGAGCTCTACTACAGAACACTGACATACAGTGAGCTCTACTACAGAACACTGTCATACAGTGAGCTCTACTACAGAACACTGACATACAGTGAGCTCTACTACAGAACACTGACATACAGTGAGCTCTACTACAGAACACTGTCACACAGTGAGCTCTAATACAGAACACTGTCATACAGTGAACTCAACTACAGAACACTGTCATACAGTGAGCTCTACTACAGAACACTGTCATACAGTGAGCTCTACTACAGAACACTGTCATACAGTGAGCTCTACTACAGAACACTGTCATACAGTGAGCTCAACTACAGAACACTGTCACACAGTGAGCTCTACTACAGAACACTGTCATACAGTGAGCTCTACTACAGAACACTGACATACAGTGAGCTCTACTACAGAACACTGACATACAGTGAGCTCTACTACAGAACACTGTCATACAGAGAGTTCTACTACAGAACACTGACATACAGTGAGCTCTATTACAGAACACTGTCATACACAGGCTCTCCGTACGGCGGTCTCCGAGAAACATATCACCCTACCCTCAGCCAGGTTTGGAGCCCAGGAGAGCCACTCAAAACCTGCACCTGCAATCAATAACGGCCGGCATTAATCCCGGGCCGAGGAAAAAAGTGATTCCGACAGCGTAATAGAACAGTTTGTTATCTCCCATAAAACTGCCTTTGTCCTGTGATTTTCTTCCCCCCCTTGCCAGACCGCCGCTCGAAATTAAAAGACAAACTACGACGGGGGGAAAAAATGATAGCTCTTCTGCTTTCATTAGATACTATCGACACGTCGGTGAAAATACATTTTTAAAAAGCGGAGATGTAATCGCGGCGCACTTAAAGGTTAGCAGATGCGGTCTGAAGTGTGTTAGTGCATCGGCCGCCGGTGTTAAATATCACACTTTCCATCAGCAGGCAAATTGAAAGCGGTTAGAGTTTTGAAAATGAAGAAGTGCACATCTCCGTTCAGAGGAACGAGAGCAACGGCCCAGCAACCGCGACTCCTGTCTCAGGCACGGGGATGCCGCGGCCACGGGACGGAAAGGGAAACTGCGCCCCCCTGTGTAGGGGAACATTCACGCTCAATCTTTACTTTACTATGCATCCAGGGGCAATTCGTCGGCAGCTGACAAAGCAAATTAAACCATCTTGGCAAAGATTGTCACAAAGTGCATGCAAGGAAAAAAAACAAGATTATAGCAGGACAAAGAAAATTAAATGAAGCTTCTTGTGTCATAAGAATCCCAAAACAGCCCTTCAGTTACAGCAGCTTTGGTCCTTATAGATCTACACCTAAACATACATATTTTTAATATTCTGCACACCATTTGTCCAAACCCTGCCCCCTCTATTAATAATTATAAATGCATTGCTTATACTTAGAACCTGGTTACGTTACAGTTCATTTGCTTATTGGCTTTATTCAAGTCAAAATGTATGCACTCATTTTTCCATGTTGTTTTCATTATAAGCTTATTATTTCTTACACTTCCAATTTTGCATCATGAAACACACACATACCAGGCCCCTTGAAAAACAAATGGCGATTTAAATGGAAATACCAATCTCAATTCTCAGGGAAAACTATCGTTTAAATGAATTAAAACATTAAGATAGAGAACTCCACTTACCATAACACCGTGTTCAGCTGTAGTCTTTGCTGCGGCAGAGCCTGCCCGTGCTACGGAAGTTCAGCTGACAGCGTCACGGTCACAAACGGCGGTAAATCTAAAAGTCTTTTTTCGGCTTTACAGCTGCAAGTCAAAGGCAAAGGAGGCTGTGTTTTAAAATAAAATAAAATAAAATAAAAAATTATTATGAATGTTTCCAACGCCATTATTTGCAGTTCATTCTGCCTCCCCTGCAGGCCTCGAGCTCTCAGCCCTCAGTGTGACGTGACCGCATTTACTCAGTGAGGGAAATAACTGACAAGATACAGTATACCGTTGTATTAACAAGTCACGAAAGGACAGGCTGCATTTCAATTTCAAATCATAAAATGAACTCGGTGTCCCTCAAAACAGATACCATAAAAACGTTTTCCACAGTTAGTGGGAAAGCAAAAGTGTCGGCCTGAAATTACCTAGCAAATCTTTTCGAATTTTGTTCAATGGAATTTGTTCATGCGATTGAATTGTATCCCTGCATAAGCAAATGCCCTAACAAATCTATAGCCTCGTCATTTTTTGGGGAAGTTGTGTTATTGTTGTGCACAGTCAACATTGGTCGGGTCAGTGATACATTTTCTCATTCAAAAGCATCCCATCTATGACGATGCTGTTGACAAGTAGAAACATTAGACGCTCCTGCTCCTGCCATTACTGAATATGAAATTACACCATGACAACACGTAAATAAACATACCTTTGTCATCGTTTCTTTATGCCCCGGGAGCTGGCCATTCCCATTTAAAATCTTTACTGTCCTTGGTTTTACTAGCAGGCTCCCAGCATGTAAACACGTTCACTGCAGTTTAAATCACCTTGGTTTACCAACGTTTCCTTTTCGGTTTCTTTATACTACCATTATTATAAGTCACAACTTGCAAATCGTCCTTCCTTTATGGTGCTGGTGCAAAACCGCTTTGCGGTTGGACTTCATTTTAATGAAAGAACGGCCTACTTGATTGTTAGTCCTGTTTTGCAGTTCCTTTCTGAAACGCGCGCGCCCGGACGCGCTCCGTTTAAAAGCGCGGAACTGATCTGGACGACCAATGGGAAAATATACTAAATGTGTAGTTCATTGTTGATACGATCTATTATAATTGTGTAACACGTCTTGTCGATCATCAAGGTATTGCCTATTGTGTTTTCTGAAGTAATGTTTTTATATTTTATGACCATATTGTTGTGTATATTGACCATATTTTGTCTTGGCTTACTTGACCTCTTCGTAGAAGCAAGTGATTCCCCCACATTGGGATCCTGCGAGTGGTTTAGGATGTAATTATTTGTTGTGTGTGATTATTTTGTTGTAAACATTTACATTTTTCCTCTTTATAAGTAAATATTTAGCTCTCTGCTGTAAATAAACACCTGCCCTTTCCATATATTTTAGTGTTGCCTCTTCCTGCCGCCTCCCCTGGCCATTGGCATCCCTTTACATCTTGACAATAACCATCTGTCTTCTTTTTCCTTTCTTTCATTAATTGTAGTGCCCGACATATGAATATTAATGCAACTGAAATAGGCGTGCCAAGAAAAGGCATTTTTCTCCCGCAGATATCGAGTCCTATAGACAGCGGCTATCATTCATTGCTCCCTGTGTTCTAACATCCCTCACCCCGCCCACCCTGACTCACCTGACCAGCTGAGAGTCAGGGGGTGGAGCTAACAAGTCATAACTGTTGCTCATGACCTGACCTGGGCATTGACCTGTTACTCCTAACCTTAACTCCACCCCCAGTGTCCCAGCTCTTATCCTTCCTTACCTACACCTCTGTTCTCCTGAGTGGTCAATGCCCAGCATGCAGCCAATGCACAAGGCTAATGGTACAAAGATCACATATATATATGCACAATGTAACATGCTAATGCACAGAACAACATGTTGGGTCATGTAGCTGGAGCAGAGGCCGAGTGGATGTTGGGGGTTCCTCAGTCCTGGATTCTATAAAGACCAGCGCTATTCAAGCAGCAGGGTCTGTTCGATTTCGTTTCCACTTCAGGATCAGCTCTCCAAGGTCAAGAGTAAATATCGCTGGATACCACATTCAACCAAAAATCAGGGCCTGCTGTCATCATAAAACACCATGAAACATTACTGTCTTATACTATTCAAATGAAGCACACTGTCATCACTGAAAACTGTTATCCATCATAAAGGGAGAGTCAATGGAGCTTTTAGCCTTCCATCAGGTCAGGACACAACCAACAATAAGCTAACCGGATTCCACACTGCAGACTGTGGAGGGGTGTTATATGTACTGTTTTCCATCTGATACTATTTAATCCTGTTTATTTAATCATTTCAGTGTTTATTTAATGTTGTTGAAGTACAGTGTATTATAATGGGCAAAGAGCTGGTCTTGTAACCTAAAGGTCACAGATTAGATTCCCAGGTAGGACACTGCCGTTGTACCCTTGAGCAAGGTACTTAACCTGCATTGCTCCAGTATATGTCCAGATGTATAAATGTATGCAATGTAAATGCTATGTAAAAAAACTGTTGTGTAAGTGGCCCTGAATAACGGCGTCTGCTAAATTCCTGTAATGTAATGTAACAGTGTATGCATTCCTCTCGGCCCACACTACAAGCCAGATTTGGGAAGTCCAAAGTGCAAAAGACCGACAGTGCAAAAGCGGGCACAGGCGGGCGTCCCGTACGAGACGTGCGCTCCTCGGCTAAAACGCCTTTGCAAACGAAGTACTCTTGGCAAACCAATGCAGAGGACAGGAAGCTGTCTCCAGTAGGTTTTGTGTTTAATGCCCAAAGCAGGACACCGTCCCAGAGCAAACAGTGGCACAGGCGCTTGAGCTAAATAATTTCACCGATGATACGCATTCGTATATTTACCTCAATGTAAAAGGTATGTACATTTCCCTGTATACGAGAGTCAGACTTAAAACTGAATGACAGAACGTGAATAAAGACATACCCCTTTGGCATGTTATGCCCTTTACTGCCATAGGGTGGCAGCACTAAAACACAGATCCTAATGGGGTTTTCTTGCTTTTTTTCCCACTCTTCTGTGTTCTTGCTAGACAACTTACTGTCATTCAGCCATCTGAACATTTTGGCTTGAGGAAAGATGTATGGATCCCCCTATTTACAGATCCGAAGTGTGCAATTAATTAATTCTGCATACGATCTACCGTAAATGGTTTTTTTTTACAGTAATTCTGCTCAGATGTAAGGTACAGTGGGTCAGTTATGTGTGTAACATTAATTATTCTGAGTAAAACATTAATGCATTTCATTTGCTAGTATTCCACCTCAAGCCAATGTACACTGCAGGCTGGTATCTACTTGTTGCTTTACGCCCCTCTCCTGTTTTTTCTGTTCACAAAAAGGGTTACAGTGGTCTACACGCAGATTTACTGGAGGCATAACGCTTCAAAAATGTGATTATTTCAAATGATACACACCGAAAAACCTTTGTGTAAAATGAAAGTATTCTTCAAAGTGATGATTACATTTTCAATGAGTCACCCCATTCTCTATGTGCAATAACTACGCTCATGCTCTGTTAAACAATAATTGATGAATATGCACGCATCGGTGGTTTTAAAAGTTCTATGTCTTGATGGATTTATGTGATCTTTAACCAGCAGCGGCAGGGGAGTTCAGATATTTGATCGCTCATCATGAGAGAAACAGCGCAGTATCGATGTAGACCGGGGGGTCTCAACCCCTTGTCCTGGAGCACCCCTGTGTATCACGATTTTTGTTCAAACATTAATTGCAATTGTTTTTAATGAGAGCCTTTTAATGGCTAATGAGGGTTAATTTGTACTCTTAATCACAGGCAGTCATGTAACGAAGAATGAATATTGCACATATGAGTTTAAGGGCTCTAAGTCCAGCATATCAATTCTCAGACCAGTAATCATTTCAATCCTTTTTTTTTTTCTTCTTTTTTTTTGTAACATGTTGTGTGCGTGAAGTCCTAAATGCTGAAAATATGGACACCAGGTCACTGAAACTTAGCCATATGTGGAAGGACCAAATGATAATGAACCACACCAGCATTGCGTTAGGTCTGTTCAAGTGCAAAATCATTTTTAAAATTTTAATTTTTAATAAATCAAAATAATGTGTTTTCAATAAATCAAAATAATGTGTTTTCAGTAACCTTGTTTAATCATGAGACTGGTTGGAATAAAGAACCGGCATACACAAGGACACGCCAGGAACTTCATTGAGAACCACTGACGTATGTACAAACATATTCTGGTGAAAACGCTCAGAGCACCAACAGGCTAACCCCTGGGAACATCAGCAGCAGCAGTCTTTTAGCGGTAAGTATTTTCATACAGATTCGTTCGTTCAGGTGCGCGTCTCCGGTAAAGCTCAGACTCGGGCCTCCGCAACTTTTACCCGGGAGCCGCGGAGAGCAGCGGTTCGTTACGGAGCTGGCGCACACAAGCAGACGGCACTCATGAATTCTTCTGTCCAATCTCTGCTCTTCATTTTTCCAATTATGATCCCTCCGTCTCTCTTTTCCGCGGTCTAATAAGACAGCCTGACCCAGTGAGCGCCGCCTCGTGCGTGTCTGCTCTTTAATGCGGCCTCGCGGCCTGATTGCCACGTCCGCGGCGCGCGCGGACAGAAATAGCAGACACTTCCTTGATTAAGTTTTAAGAAATGACTGCTTTCCTCCTCATCGTCTCAGTCATTTTCATAGTAAGTACGGTTGTGATTTCCATGGCAACACGGTAATGGTTTAGATCCAATAAAAAACCGCAGCGACTTGAAACTGAAGTATTTTGTGTGTGTGTGTGTGTTTACAATACATTCCGCGAACGCACTCAAGAGCACGATAATGTATCCTCCTGCGTTTGATAATGAGCAGCACGTCCACTTAGACCCAGTCTCGATTGTGTAAGTCTCCCCGCTCGGGCACAAACATAAACAACTGACCGACAGAACTTCCTCTTTCGATACTGACATCAACAGTTTTGTTCTGATTTATGTACCTCGTGGCAACATGAAGCAATCACCAAAAAAGCAAAACCATGCAGTTAAAATCAAGGCAAACAGTACTTCCTTTGTAAAATTAGTCTTTTCCTTCTTGAAGGCAAAGCAAACATGGCTATTTGTCATCAGGAACAATTCCCCCTTTAATTAAAAATGAGTAATTTTAAGTTCACACGCACTTGTAGGAAACAAAACCACATGCTTATTTGGTTCTTAATCATAAAAGTCAGCATGAAGTAGGAGGCAATTCTGCCAGATTTATTTGGGTAAAAAGTCTAACCCCAGCAACATCCTGGTTGCATATTTCTCACCTATTTGCCACGCTCCTGTGTGGTGAGCTGCCGGTCCGGGCAGAGGTTTGGGCGAAAGGTGCAGCATTTATGGTGTGGGTTAAAGAACCGGCTCTGGGCTGTGTCGCGCTGTGAGGCTTTTGTGCCACCGGGTCAAGCCGCTTTGCCTGAATCGATGTGCTCAATGAGCCAAAATGGCGGAGCGGTATATGAGCGGCGATGAGATGGACTCAGTCATCACGCTGCACTCTACCGCACCATTAGTCCTGTAATGTCTGTCTAATTTCAGCTATTTAATCCCAGAATGCATATGGAAATGCAAGATCTCTACACCATACACACACACACACACACACATAGGCACGTGTGCACACACACGATCTGATTAGGCCATCACTGCTCAGGGTTCGACTGAAAGCCGAAGTCACTACCAAACAATTATGTGTGAACAAGACTCGGCTGGCAAGCACTGCATTACTGACCGCTGTTTTGACGGATGGTGCATTAGCAATGGACGTTTAATGGTTAAATGCGCTGTTTTGTTGGAGCAGCAGGTTTGACATCTGGTCCATTACCAAATGCAGATGCGCACACACACACACATACACACACACACACACATTCACACGTACATACACACACACACACACATACACACACACACATTCACACGTACATACACACACACACACACACACACACACATTCACACGTACATACACACATAGGGGCGACATATGGACTTCAAGTTTCCTGACTGACTGGGGCCCTCAAAAAATAGTGCTGTACACATGCAAGGATAGGGTGGACTCTGGGGTGGTGGGGCCCAATGTAAGATCTTTTCATGGGGACCAAAAACCCTGGTAGTGCCCCTGCATATACACATGCACGCACACACACGCACACACATGCGCACACACGCACACACACACACACACACGCACACACGCACACAGACACACACGCACACACCCAGTAAAACTGGTGGGCGTATCCACATATCCTCTTTTCTCGTAGCTTGAGACTGGCCACTGTCACCTGGTCGGGGGCGTACTGGGGCGCGTACTGCCAGGTGCAGCACAGTACAGGACCTGGGTGCCGTTCTCTCATAGGCTGGTATGACAGCCGCCTTGCAGTACGTTCATGAGCCTTTGTTATCTTGTTCATTGTTATCGGCGTGACAGGACCTGCGCAGCGGTCAGAGCAGGGCCGCCTTCAGACCAGTGCGTAGGCCCGGCATTCCATCCCTTACTTCTTCCAAAACTAATAGAGTGTCAGAGGTTTCAATACACACAGGGACGCTGTAGAATTCATCTCCGATTCTCTGGTGCAGATGTATAACTGCAGATCAATATTTGTTATAAGAAAGGGGGGGGGGGGGACTCACTTTCCTAGTGCCTTGTGGGTAATCACAAATGTTGACATAGGGTGTGAACCCTGTGCAAAACAAGGGGATCAAAAGTGTTATGACCAAAGTCATAAAAAACAAAGCCACGGGGGGGAATGCACTGTATCTCTTTGCAAATACCCTTTATGGAAAATCCTTTCATTTCCAGTAGAGATTGACATTTGAGGAAAGTTTTTTTTTTTTTTTTTTTAAAGACAAGCTGTTTTGTTCTCAGTTTTAAAACTTGGCACAGATGACAAGGAAGAAATTATGTCTGCATTCAGAGGAAAAACTACAAGTGATTGCTCACTTTATCATTTGAGGTCAGGAAAAGCATTTTTTGCACTATTAATTTTTGTTTTTTTTAGATTTTATTTTCTCTTACAGAACTGGCACATATGCTTCATAGCCCATGTTACAGACAGCTATCAATCAGTAAATTATGTACAGGCCAATTATAGAATCCCTGTACCCTACTGCAGCTGCACAACACACAGAACCCCAACACCCCTGTACGCCACTACAGCTGCACAACACACAGAACCCCAACACCACTGTACCACACTGCAGCTGCACAACACACAGAACCCCAACACCACTGTATCACACAGCTGCACAACACAGAACCCCAACACCACTGTATCACACTGCAGCTGCACAACACACAGACCCCAACACCACTGTACCACACTGCAGCTGCACAACACACAGAACCCCAACACCACTGTACCACACTGCAGCTGCACAACACACAGAACCCCAACACCACTGTACCACACTGCAGCTGCACAACACACAGAACCCCAACACCACTGTACCACACTGCAGCTGCACAACACACAGAACCCCAACACCACTGTACCACACTGCAGCTGCACAACATACAGAACCCCAACACCACTGTACCACACTGCAGCTGCACAACACACAGAACACACTGCAGCTGCACAACACACAGAACCCCAACACCACTGTACCACACTGCAGCTGCACAACATACAGAACCCCAACACCACTGTACCACACTGCAGATGCACAACACACAGAACCCCAACACCACTGTACCACACTGCAGCTGCACAACATACAGAACCCCAACACCACTGTACCACACTGCAGCTGCACAACACACAGAACCCCAACACCACTGTACCACACTGCAGCTGCACAACACACAGAACTCCAATACCACTGCACCCCACTGCAGCTGCACAACATACAGAACCCCAACACCACTGCACCCCACTGCAGCTGCAGAATATACAGGACCCAAGACGTCTTTACAAGCGGAGTCCAGCAATCTGCCTGTCAATCAACAGAAACACATTGCCTTCGTGACATCATACTTCCTGGAGGTGTGGACAGAAGAGGCCTGTTAAAGCTGAGGCAGGAGGGGGGTCTGGGAAGGGAGACCAGGGGTGATAAAGGGAGGGGGTGTGCTGAGGAAGGGGGGGGGGGGGTGATTGTTTGTGGCAAGGATAGGTCTCTCTCAGCCCAGCCAAACAGCATTGCAACCCTGCTTATCTTTCAAATGTCATGACAAAGGCACAAGGCAGACATCTTGTTCTTAGTACTAAATACATACATTTATCCATACAGTACTTTTTTATTTTTGTAATAGGTAATAGGTATGTCAAAATAGGTATGTCAAAACAGTGTTATTATTTTTAAGCAATAAGTAGATCCAAATAGTTTTTATTGTTTCACTTGAGGTTAATCAAATAGAGCTTTACTGCCAGCTTTTGGACAATTAGTCTTGCAGCAGTATGTAGTGCACAGTACAAAAACAACACGCAAGCAATGTTCAAGACAAGAATAACAGCAATTTACTATTAAGATGCACAAGATTGAAAGTGGAAACTCAATAAATATGAACAAATAAAAAGATTGTAATATTTTCATGAAAAGTAGTGAGGTCAGCCTGCTGAGGTGAAAGGGATTTAGCTTTAGCAACAAAGGTCGATTTTGCTCTGGGACTTTTCACTCTTATTTTTTCACATCCAATTTGTATTTTTATTATATTTATATAGTTTCAGTAATGAGTAATTATACTAATAATCAATTTAACTGTATGGAACATTTCATATTACATAACATTATATTACAGTCACTTGGCAGATACTCTTACTCAGAGACATACAGAAGCTGAGAACATTATTGTTCATCTCAGGAACACAAAAGTGTGATATTACCAAGACTGCATAGAAGGCCCATTTAAAATCAATAAGTGTAATGCTAACCGACCAACATTATTGTAAGAAAAGAAAGTACCACAGAACAGATAACCTATCTTTGCAGAGTGATAGGCTTACTCCTAAGATCATCTCAAGAGGAAATACAAAGAAAGAAACAAAGAGAGTGTGTTGGATGATGGGCAGGGTTTCTGCAGTCCTGACTGCAGCGGGAAGCTCATTCCACCACCGGGGGGCCAGAAACGACAGGAGAGGTGACCCGGAAGTGCAAGAGCGTGAGGGCGGAGGCAGGCTTCCAGGGGAAGCAGAACGGAGAGCTCCGGTTTGGTGTGGAGGCTACAAAGACTTTCGGCCCAAAGGGCTTCACAGTGAACAATCAATTAAAATATGTCAGGATAAATAACAATGAGTCACTCCGAGAAAGGACAGAAATGTCTGAAGTGCAAGTCAGTCAACGATTAATAAAGTCACCAGCTAGCGAGATATGCAGCGCTGCGGAGTTTTATTTTCTTATTTGTGTAAAAAAAGGGACATACGTGAAGTGGGCAGATTAAAATGAAGTGAAAAGCCTTCATGTAACAACATGTTTCTACTTGTGACTTTAAAGGTTCATGTGGGTGACAGGGTTCTATTATGCGATGGAACACTGGTCCAATGTTCTGAGCCATTCAAAGGAAACGTGACCTGTCAACTTCTGCGATTCAGGCTTTGTATACACAGAAAACGAGATGGGGAGGGGCTCGTTTGGGCATACATTCAATAAAAAGTATAGGTGTTTACTGTATGCTGGTGCTATGGCATTTACGGTTTTAACTGCCAGTCGAAGAACCTTAAAAAAATCCATTTAAAATTTCACAGTACGCTGTAAGGATTTGTGTGATATATGTTCATTCTCATTTGTTAATATTTTAGTTCCACCATGCTGAACAGGTCGCAACCATTCAATTAATTTCTTCCTAAGATGAAAACAAGTAGAGCAGTGCAAGGCTGGTCAGCTGGTTACAATTGTGTGCATCGGACATGACAAAAACTGTCAAGCTGCTGAGGTAAACAAGGACATATTTTAAGAGAGAATGCTCAAATTAGAGTTTTAACACTTTCCCCTTGAAATCCTAAACCCCATTTTAGCATTTAGATTTCAGATCATTTCTGAGCAGGACGGCACGGTGGTGCAGTGAGTAGCACTGTCCCCTCACATCAAAAAGGTACCGGGTTCGAATCCACATTCTCGCTGAGTTTGTTTCCCCGGGTACACTGCATTCCCCCCACAGTCCAAGACATGCAGGTTAGGTTCACTGGTGCACGACTGTGTGAGCGAATAGTGTGTGGGCTCGGTAAAGGATTGGCGACCTTTCCAGGGTGTATTCCTGCCTTTCGCCCAATGCATGCTGGGATAGGCTTCAGCCACCATCCATCCCCACTCCCCCACCCCCATCAGCCATGACCAGGAGTGAGCAGTTTACAAAATGGATGGATAGATGATTTCTGAGCTTGCTTTTTGATGAAACAGGCAGAGGGTTCCATTTGAAAGACAGCGGCACTTAAAATGCATTAATCAGAGAAAGGAAATTCTTCATTGGCTCTACTTGGCATGTCAAACCTGACTAAGTTCCGTAAAAACTTGATCTGACGGACCTTGGAAGCAAATTGAAAACTCTTCACATTCAGATGTAGAATAGCTATTCTTCTTTTTAAAGGTGATAAGTACATCCAAATAGTTTTTCAAATTTAATAAGTACATGGAAATAGGTTGGTAATGTGTCATTTTTTAATACTCCCAGATTTCACCTCCAAATATACCTCAATGTCTGTTAGAGACAGCGTGTAGGAGGCAGTGTGAGATGTCAGGGGTTGCAGTTATGACATCACCACTCTCTGGAGGCATATGTGATTTTCCCCCTTTGATTATCCTGCTTCTACTCCTGTTCTGCTCCTACTCTAATCCTGTTCTACTCCTGTTCTGCTCCTACTCTAGTCCTGTTCTACTCCTGTTCTGCTCCAGTTCTAGTCCTGTTCTACTCCTGTTCTGCTCCTACTCTAATCCTGTTCTACTCCTGTTCTGCTCCAATTCTAGTCCTGTTCTACTCCTGATCTGCTCCAATTATAATCCTGTTCCTCTCCTGTTCTGCTCCAATTCTAGTCCTGTTCTACTCCTGATCTGCTCTAATTATAATCCTGTTCCACTCCTGTTCTGCTCCTACTCTAATCCTGTTCTACTCCTGTTCTGCTCCAATTCTAGTCCTGTTCTACTCCTGATATGCTCCAATTATAATCCTGTTCCTCTCCTGTTCTGCTCCAATTCTAGTCCTGTTCTACTTCTGATCTGCTCTAATTATAATCCTGTTCCACTCCTGTTCTGCTCCTACTCTAATCCTGTTCTACTCCAATTATAATCCTGTTCTACTACAGTTCTGCTCCAATTATAATCCTGTTCTACTACAGTTCTGCTCCTACTCTAGTCCTGTTCTACTCCTGTTCTGCTCCTGATGTACTCCTGTGTGACTCCTGTTCTGCTCCCTGCTCCTCTCCCGCACGCTCCTGCTCAGGGAACTCTCGAGACGGCAGGGCCTGCGTGTCCACGGGCGCCTTTTCCAGCACGCACCCCGGCCTTTAATTGGACCGTTTCGGGCAGAGAGAGCAGAAGGGGCCGGGTAATGGCGCGGCGCGGGACGCGGTCATGCCGCGGACCCCTCCGCCGCCGCGGGCCGGGGGCCGGGCTGTGAGCCTCGCCGGGGCCCGCCAATCAGCGCCCGTCGCCGCGGGGGCCCGGGCGGGCCGGCGCCGCGGGGGCGGCTCGAAATCCCAGGTGCCTGAAAGCAGACGCTCCCTCCCCGCCTGACGCGGCGGCCTCCTGTCTCCTCACGCCCCGCCGCCGCGGACGTGCCCCGGAGAGCAACCGCTCGTCTGGCGCCCGACCGGCAACCGCGCACCTGGCGCCCCCGCCTATGGATTGGCCTCGCGCCTCAGCACCTGCGCTCGGCTCCAGCGCCCCTTCCTCACGCACCTGCCGGAAGACAAATCAGCAGAGGGGTTTCTTCGCCTTGAGAAACTTTCAGGGGAGGGCTTGGGTGGGAGGGGCTTGGGCGGGGAGGGAGGGGCTCCCGTGTAACCGTGTATACAGTCGAGGCGCTTGCTGTAAGTTCGATGATTACATTACATCACATTACATTCATTTGGCAGACGCTTTTATCCAAAGCGACATACAAAAAGTGTATTTCATGGTCATAGACAACTTCTAAACACAGGTTCAGTAAGGTACAATACTTATTTTGTACAGCTATTTCTAGCCAAGAACACAGTTCACACCGTGAACACTATTCTGACCTAACCTCTGGAAAGCAAACTAGGCAGAAGAATAAGATGATGCACCCCAAAGTCTGAATCGAGCCCCGACGATGGCTAATCCTGCCTGCGGGGCGCAAAGAGGCCGCAGCGGGCTGCGTGCGCTACAGGGACACGCCCACAACCGACACGCGCCCTCCAGTGTGGACGTTTGACGTTGCAGCGAAGCCGTACTGCTGTGCCTTCCGTAATCGGGAAGAAGAGAAAAGGAGGGGGCAATAAAAATAGGATGTGGATTCAACGCACGCGATGCACAGGCCCAGAGGGGTCTGCCTCAGATCCTCCAGACCCTCGGCCTCCCTTCCTAACCCGTCAATCAAACTCAATCACGTTAAGAAAAGCGTACGGAAATAGACACAAGGCTTCTGAAATAAAGCCGGCCTTACAGGGCCTGGATTTAAAATCCCTGCATTAAAACCCCATTGTCTTTGCGCTGAAACGCACCTGTCGATTTGTTACGAAAGACGTTCACCTGGTTTACATCAGGGGGTGAAACCCGATGCCGCCGCCATGCTGCATGCCTTACTAAAAGAACAACCCCCGTGCTCTGAAACCGGTTCTTTCCTGTTCGCAGTCAGCGGTCGTCCAATGAGGCACAGGAATATCGCAGGAGAAGAAAAGGCACAACTCGGGAGGAGGTGGAAGGCTCGGGCCTTCGGTCTTGTCACTTTGTTAACCCCCCTGGGCAAGGAGACGGCGAGATCCTGTCCGTGTCCCGGGTATGACTAGGACGAAAAGGAATGGGGCACTATAAATACACTGATCCGTTTAAGATCGCTGCCCTTTGCCGGGATTACATCAGTCGCAATGTTGCCGTGACAACCGCAATTAGCAGGAACCGAGTTTCCCGGCAGGCAGTGGATGCAACTCTGTGTGCCCAGTAGCCATGGCAACCAAGGTCAGGCCGGCAGCGCACATCTGCTTTCATACTAGCCACGTTACAGAGCGGCGGGAGAGCAGGGGAGCGGCTGGAGACGGCAGATACAGCGAGTAAACACAAACACGCGCGCGCGAGCCGCTGCACTAACCCCGTCGCCGTCCAGCACGCAAAAAAAATAAATACGTAAAATAAAAAAATGAAATAAAATAAGCACACTGGTGCGCGCCGTGGACAGGCTCCCCGTTTTAACCGGACACGAGATAACAAGGTTGTGTCAAAACTCTCGTTCAGACTGATTCCCCAACATTTTCGCGTCATCCGCAATGCGCCTCTCTACGCATTTTCCAGAAGCCGCCGGCTTGGAAAATTCTATGCTGTCGCCTTATGTCATCAAAAAGATGTAAAGTGTCAATTCGCCGCCCGATTTTCATTCATGAAAAAGCAATACGACGACGTGTTCCAAAGAGCTACGAGAACCCCTGACAAATAAAACATAAAAAAGCAAATCAATTTATTTATTTAATTGCTGACCATGTTAAGAAATATATTCTTGAGCTATGAAAGCTTTGGCTTTCAACTCGAACATTCAGGCTGATTTGAAATCTTTTCTGACCTTAAATTGCTGAGGGAACAGAGATATATTGACAGATAGAGCTCTACAGCATACCCAAGAGGCGTCAAGACGTCAGAAAGCCTAAAAGAGGAGTCCGTAAAATATTTAAAAATATATACAGGCCATTTTATGTGTGTACTGCATTATTTGGGGCAGGTATACTCTAATATGGCCCTGAGGGCCCACAGTACTTCTGTTTTTTATTCTATCTCACTAATCAGGGATCAGGTGAGGGGGATCTCCGGCCAATCAGCAATCAGTCGATTAACTACCGTGCAGAAAAGAAAAACCAGCAGTTCCACCGGCCTCTAAGATTTGAGTATCCAGGATGTTTGGCACAGACTCTGATCCTGGAGGACCAGACGGTATGCTGGTAATTATTTTCTCCCAGGGCCTGGAGCTGGTGTAAACACTCTGTGCAGCCGCTTCAAGCCACAACCAACCCTGGGCCACGTGGTTCAATTGCGTGATCTGCGCTGGAGCACTTTGGGGCCACAGCGGCATTGTTGTTCAGGGCCACCGAAGCTCGAGGGCCAGCTCCGCTTTTACCTTAAAATCAGCAGCCATGTGAGGCGAGCTGGTTGTGTGACGAGTGCTTTAATTGCTAAATTAAGTGCTGAGTAACTGCAAATCCAGCTGACCCTGCAGCCACCCAAGACCAGGACTGAAAACTCCCGAAGAATGGCACCGTATTCTGGTTTCCATGATTGTGCGGTTCTCTTTCAGAGCTGGTTGGTTATTTTTGACTAGTGTCGCTATCAAAATCACAATGTATTTCAATTCGGGACAAATTCATTACAAGAAGTCTTTAAACGCAGACGGCTAATAACTGCATAAATTAATTAAGTGAAATAGCTTATCGTGTACGGTATGACATTTTCACACAAAAAATTTTTTTTAGCCTTCTACTCGTGTAAGTCCACTCGCAGATTTTAAATGTGCTTCATTTCCAGATGGACAGCAAACTGCTCCGAGGCTCTTAGAATAAATTAAAATCTGCAGCACCATTTCCTTGTTTGTGGAAATGAGGGGTGGGTTGATTTCGCATTGTCCGATCTTACTCAATTCAGTAGAAGGTGGGTAATTGTCAGTGGAAATAAATGCTGTGACGAGAACAGTAAAAAAAAAAAAAAAATTAACATTTAGTCATCTGCTGATGAATTCTGCAGTGTGATAAGGTCACATGACCAACTATCTTCACAGCAACTATGTTTGTTCCGATGGATATTTGTAACTTTACGCTGTCTGCTCTGTTCCTTATAATGGCGGGCACACAACAAGGGCTGATCCATTTCAGGAATTCATCCTGACGTCTGCTCTTAATTATTCATTAGTTTATTTGCCCAATTGTTTACTTCATCTGACGTTTTTGATAAAGGCACGAGCCACAGCCGTACATTGGCGCACGTACCCTAAAATGTCCGTTGACAGTCCATTGTTGGGCTGACCCTGCATTTGCATGCACAGCCGTTTAGAAAATGAATCCATAATAACTGGTTGGAGCAAAAACCAGGGCAGGCACCGGCTCCTCCCGGACTGGAGCAGGGCACCCTTGCTTCGTATCTTTGTTAGTAGGAGCCGATACTGGTAGGAGCTGAAAACTGTCAGACTCAGATATAAACACAGACCCACAAAGCCAGGATCTCTGTCACCTCTAGAAGAAGAGACCGATTTGTGGCGCTTTCCTATTGCAGAGCGGCCTGAACACGTGAATAGGCGAACCTTTTACGTCACTAACCGTTACAAGGTCTCAAACTCCGGTCCAGGAGGGCCACAGCCTCTGCTGGTTTTCGTGATTTCCCTTTCAATTAGCAGCCAGTTTAGGCCTTGAAAACAAGGTGTCCTGACTCTTCAGCCAATCAGTGACTTCAATTAAGCACCAGCAGACACAGCGACCCCCTACCCAGGATCCCTGCTTTACGTCATTAAGGGCCCATTAAAAAACAAGCCCCCCCCCCTTAGCCCCTCGTCCTCCGTGCGTCTCCATGCATTTCCCGGCCTTGTTGCTCAGCTTCTCAGGCAGACGCGCTCTGATTGGCTGGGTAAAAATCAACCGGTGATTTCGATTGCTATTATTTGCGCATAAGTTTTTTTTTTTCGGTTTGGAGTTTTGCTGGCACCAAATGGCCTGTCTGATAACGGAGGTTACACAGGCACCTGTACCCCCCTCCCCAAGCACCCCCACCAGGGCCAGCCGGGTCCCACGACAGGTCGCAGGGTTACAGACCCCCCCAGAGACACTGCTCCCCTCCCAGAGACGTCGCTGAAGAAGCTCTCTCTGACAGGGCACTCAGTCAATGCTTATTAAAGGGAATACAATGTTTAAATTTGTTAAATATCAAAACAAAGTGAATTACTACTTTCTTGGATGTGGTTTGTGTGAAATAATTCTGCCATTTCTCAGTTGGTCAGGGTAGTTAGCCACAGTGGCTGGAGAGACAGCGGGACTCAGTCTCCTCTGCACTGAATAGCATGTGGTCTTTACACTCACGGTGTGCTGCTACCTGTGTGATACGGACCCACATTAATTCAGTAGCATCTCTGATCATGTGCATACATAACCTCTGTGCACTTCTCAGTGTTAATTTGAGTCAAACAGAATTTATTTCCAACAATACAAGAGAGGATAGAAACGTACGCTGAATAAAATTTGGTCTGTCAGAGTCAATTTAACGCTTACCGTTTTATGGTGCAGGTACATAAGGATGTGTGGAGTAGTAGTAGCTACAACAGAAACAGCAACAACAATAATAATAATTTTATTTACATAGCACTTTTCATGCATGTCGATAAAACACATTGCTTTACAGAAGTAAAACAACTTAAAATGTACACAAAAATAAAAACAGGGATGTACTGGATGCATGAGGATTTAAAACACCCACGCAATTCTGTGGGAAGTGCTGCAGATCTTATCGGGAGACATGTTTGAATTTCCACGGTAATTATATCAGAGTTCACTTGAAAAAAAATGCTGCAAGAAATCTTGCATAGAAATCCCCCTGGCTTCAGCATCTTGCCCCCCCCCCTTCCCCCTCCCTCTTCCCCCTGGTCTCTATAACCCCCCCCCCCCCCCCTCCCTCAGCACCCCCCTTCACCATTCCCCCTCCAGCCCCTCCCCCCCCCCACCCCCACCCCCTCCCCAGGTGTGTGGCAAGTGCTTGAATGTGTTCAATTAGCTTGTGTAACCAGAGGCTGGGTGGACACTTAATCCCAGAGCAGCTGTTGTCCTTTGGCGGGTAACCCCGATTGGCCGTGTCGCCGGCCGGGGCCGGCCTATTGCAGCTCTCTGCCAGCAGCTGCCCGGGATTTACTCCACCTCTCCGATTGGAGATCGTCTCAGAAGATAATAAGACATCCGGTCACCCGCTGAGCGTGCTCCAAGGGCATAAAAAAAAACAATATGCACTTTTTAGCATTCTTTTATCTTCACTAATCCCCCCCTACATTGGCTTTGTGCAATGAACTGTGTTTTTCTGTAATGACTCCCCAGCACACTTGTTCATAGCACGCTCACACATGTAAGAGGAAAGGCCGTGTTTGTAGCACACTTACACATGTTAAGGAAAAAGGATATTGTGTGTTCATAGCTCTCTTATACATGTGAAAGGAAAGACTATGTTCATAGCACACTTATACATGTTAAATGCTATGTTCACAGCACACTTATACATGTTAAAGGCTATGTTCATAGCACACTCCTGTTAAAGGCTATGTTCATAGCACACTAATACATGTTAAAGGCTATGTTCATAGCACACGAATACACGTTAAAGGCTATGTTCATAGCACACGAATACATGTTAAAGGCTATGTTCACAGCACACTCATGTTAAAGGCTATGTTCATAGCACATTGCTGTTAAAGGCTATGTTCATAGCACACTCATGTTAAAAAGTATGTTCACAGCACACTCCTGTTAAAGGCTATGCTCATAGCACACTTATAAATGTTAAAGGCTATGTTCATAGCACACTTATACATGTTAAAGGCTATGTTCATAGCACACTTATACATGTTAAAGGCTATGTTCATTGCACACTCATGTTAAAGGCTATGTTCACAGCACACTTATACATGTTAAAGGCTATATCCATAGCACACTAATACATGTTAAAGGCTATGTTCATTGCACACTCATGTTAAAGGCTATGTTCATAGCACACTTACTGTTAAAGGCTATGTTCATAGCACACTAATACATGTTAAAGGCTATGTTCATAGCACACTCATATTAAAGGCTATGTTTATTGCACACTCCTGTTAAAGGCTATGTTCATAGCACACTTATGTGAAAGGCTATGTTTATAGCACACTCATGTTAAAGGCTATGTTCATAGCACACTCATGTTAAAGGCTATGTTCATAGCATACTAATACATGTTAAAGGCTATGTTCATAGCACACTTATACATGTTAAAGGCTATGTTCATATCACACTAATACATGTTAAAGGCTATGTTCATAGCACACTAATACATGTTAAAGGCTATGTTCATAGCACACTTATACATGTTAAAGGCTATGTTCATATCACACTAATACATGTTAAAGGCTATGTTCATAGCACACTCATATTAAAGGCTACGTTCATAGCACACTAATACATGTTAAAGGCTATGTTCATAGCACACTCATATTAAAGGCTATGTTCATTGCACACTCATGTTAAAGGCTATGTTCATATCACACTAATACATGTTAAAGGCTATGTTCATAGCACACTCATATTAAAGGCTACGTTCATAGCACACTAATACATGTTAAAGGCTATGTTCATAGCACACTCATATTAAAGACTATGTTCATTGCACACTCATGTTAAAGGCTATGTTCATAGCACACTTATGCATGTTAAAGGCTATGTTCATAGCACACTCCTGTTAAAGGCTATGTTCATAGCACACTAATACATGTTAAAGGCTATGTTCATAGCACACTTATACATGTTAAAGGCTATGTTCATATCACACTAATACATATTAAAAGCTATGTTCATAGCACACTCCTGTTAAAGGCTATCTTCATAGCACACTAATACATGTTAAAGGCTATGTTCATAGCACACTCATATTAAAGGCTATGTTCATAGCACACTCCTGTTAAAGGCTACGTTCATAGCAAACTCCTGTTAAAGTCTATGGTCATAGGACATTTATACATGTTAAAAGCTATGTTCTTTGAACTTGTATAGCCTACATGTTAGGTGAAAGGCTGCTGTATGTTCACAGCACACATATATTCAAGTCAAAGAAAAAGCTGTATTGTCGAGCAGCATATTATTCGCTCAAAGAGTGGCACCGCTCTTAGCCTGCCACAGATGCAACTTTGAGGGGGTTTTGAGTTTCACAAGAAATTAGAAGAGGCCACATCAGCCATCAATGCGCGTGAATGCACACCTACTAAAAAAAAAAAAAAAAAAAAATTACAGGAAGAATTTCAGCCAAATTAACCTCGTCACACGTTTTCATTTTTCGCTTGTTAACATGACATTGTCCAGTGAGCCAGGCCTGGGTTAATTAGCCGCCAGTCTGCCAGAATGGAACCACGAGCCTGCTCGGCTCAGTATTATTAGTCGGCGTTAAAACTCACTCGCGTCATATTTAACGCATATTTAACAATAACAATAATGATTTCTGCTTTATTAATAATAATAATAATAATAATTATTATTATTATTATTATTATTATTATTATTATTATTATTATTATTATTATTGTGTAGATGGTCTGCTTTTAATAATTGTTATTATGTGTAGATGCTGTATTGAAAGAAACTGCAATACCATGACGCAGTATAGCAATTGTAATTATTCTGTTTTATTACCGCAGTTATGGTTATATATTAATGAAGTTGGTTTTTCAAGGATGACTTTTGACTCAAGAAAATACATGGATTACAATAGGTACATGACAATACAATTACACTTGTGTGCACACACACAAAAAATCTGAATTCGTACATTATAATGAGACTACAATAAATGTGAAAATAATTCAGCGCATTCAGTGAACTGGGGGACAAAATTCACGGCTATTACTGTACCAAAAGGTATATCGCCAGATACATTTATTTCATCACGTATAGCGTGAAATAAACCATATGCATTTTGTCGGAAGAAACGACTCCTGCTCGAGCACAAAGATGTTTTTTTCCCCTGTTGAATGCTAAATATAATTTGTCCTCCGCGAGCTCTTAGTCGCAATTGAGGATTGAGAGGTTCAGCGCCGCAGTTTGGTCCCATTGCAGTCCTTCCTCGCGCGACAATCGCAAACAAAAAGAGGCTTCGCCCTGGGGGGTTATTTTCGTGGGGGATGGGGTGAAAAACTCTGAGAGCTGGTTGCGCTGGGAGGCTTCCTTTATGTTCCGAGCCAGCGCTTTGACCACAGCAGCCGGCCAAATAGAGGCTGGGGGGGGGGGGGGGGAAATTCCCTCCAACAATGAGGCGGGTATGTGGGGGGGAAACTTTTAAAGGTGAAAATGTGAACGCAATTTAAAATCCACTCGCTCTTAAACCAAGTATCCTGCAAGCCTCAATTTTGCCCAAAGTGCAAAAACTGAACTGATTGCGCGGGGGAAATTGTAGGCCCTGCAGGGGCTTTTATTCTATATCATATACCACTCGCAATCGCCGTTCAGGGAACAGTGAATGATTCCGGGGGCGACGCTCAAGTGCAGACAGCCTGCGGGCCCCTATAGGTGACCGGCTTCACTTCAGCGACCGGACACGACGCTAATACCCGCGGCCACGTCTAACCAACTCAGCGCACTGTCAACACCTTCACCACCGCTCGCCGATCTCGCCAAAGCGGGCGAATTTCCCGGACACAGCGAAAATTATATGCGCGTCGAAAAAATCCGTTATGAACTTCACAGATACAAAATTCTGTGCTGCTGCCACGCCATAGCCAATTTTTTGGTGGTTTGCGAGAAGTGGCTTTTCATGTGTGAAAACTGTGTTGTTTCTTTTATTGACAGCTGGCAGACACACGTCTAAGGTGGCTGAGAGCAATGGTGGCCGTTAGGCGATGGCTACATTAGAATAGCACGCAGACCATTGAGTGATGCTATTGCATACTGTACCTGCCAGATTTCTCAGCAATTGAGCGTTTACCTGTACTGCAATACGCGTCTAAAAATAAGGCACAACGACTAATGCTAATACAATTGTTTGGTTGTGTAATACAACAAAGTAGAATTAACATGAGGTCGAAATGGACACACATCAATGGTCATATAAGGGAAAATAAGGTTTTCTAGAGACCTACAAAAAAAGGTTTTCTGGAGACCTACCTCTAGCAGGAAAAATCTAGATATTATTTTTTATATATATAAATGAAAAGAGAAATCAATCACCTCATTTTTAATTTTGATGTAGTCCTACTGTATATCTGTCAACAAGCAAGATGTTTTGGTTCCTAGTTTGTGAAGATACAATGGCTGCAGTGTAACAGAGCACATTATTTGCAATATTAGTACGCTACGGTTTTATCCTGACTTTTTTTTACATCCCCATTTTTAAGGACCTACGTATTGATTTAGCAATGGAGCCATTTAGCGACTCGCGGCTTATGGGGAAAATGTTCCATCAGCGTATTTTCAGTGTTCTTTCCAAATGACAGATCCAGTGTGTTTGAAACCCAAAAAAAGAAATGTTAAAAAGATGCTGAAAGCAGAAGGAAGCCCACATGCCTGTCCTTGAGAGCACGATAATGGGTCTGAGTCCAATTATCCCTGCCCCAAGTATGCGCATTATATAAGCCGTCATTTTCTGTAATAAGAAAAAAAAAGAAAATAAAACTTGGGCCGGGGTAAGTGCGACGTGATGTTGCTTCCTGATATGTGGCGACTCTCGGACGTCTGTGTGTGTGGGGGGGGGGGGGGGGGGGGGGGGGGGGGGGGGGGGGGGGGGGGGGGGGGGGGGGGGGGGGGGGATGAAAAGGGCACGGGCCGTAACGTTTCGCTCGTGTACGGAACACGGCGCGGTGGAAGCGATCGCGGCGAAGGCCACCTCTGTATCAGGCGGATCAGGAGGGTACTCCTTCCGTTTTTTCTCCTTCTTTCTTTCACGCTGTTTTCTGTGTGTGCGCGCGCGCGTGCGCGTATGTATGTATGTGCGTGTTTGTGTACGCGTGCGTTGTTTTTAAACTCGGTTCAAATAATTTGCCTCGCTCGAGCTTTTAGCGGCTCCCAGCGACGCATTTCTGTGAAGGAGTACTGAGGCATTTTGGAGGAGCCATGCGCATGGGGTGGGAGATTGGAACTCCGGTCCGTTGTTCATGCTAAAAGGCCGGAGCCTACTTCAACCCCATTTAGGAGCTCTTACCAAGACCCTGTTCACTCGAGCACTCAGGGGCACAGTTTACAGCCTTTACTATGGAATGAAATCAGAGGCAAAAAGTAGCTCAACATTCTCGATTCACGTTTTCCAAGTTTAAAATTTTTTGAGTATGAATTGCATCGTGAAATTTTTATTAAATTGAATTTCAATTCTGAGATTCAGTTTAAAGAAAAAAATGGAATAAGTTTGGAACTTACACAGGTAACCCCCTTCACCATGAAGCACTTTAAGAAAGCAAAATATTAAAGCACTATGTCCTTCTTCTAATTCTTATTATTATTATTATTATTATTATTATTATTATCATTATTATTATCATTATTATCATCATCAGAATAAGAACAACAACATTCCATGTGGACACAGTGATAGGTAAGTTATTTTTTAGTCAAGTAAGGCAATGGTCAAGATCTTTTTTTTCCCCATCTTAATGTACCACAGATAAACTGGGAAGCACATTTCTTAGATTTTTTTTAAAGCTTTGCAGGTTCCAAACCTGTTAGCATTCAAAACATTCTGCTTGAAAAGGTTGCTGTTGGGTGGTAAAAGCAGACAGGAATGTTCTGTGTGGCTCAATTTTACTTAAATTTACCCTATTTGTATGTTCCGTGTCACCTGGAAGTTGCTGTTGACATTTCAAAAAAGCTCTTAAGTCTAGTCAAATTAATAGACAGAACTAATGACAATAAAAAAGTACACGTCTGAGTTATTTTCCTTGAATAATTCCTGAATTTGCTTCCTGAAGTATTCTTTGTGTCTGCTCTTTTGATGTGTCTGTGAGTTTTTTTGTTCTGTTTCTCTGTCTTAAAGCTACTCTAGGACGGCTAGAAGATCTGAAACAATCATAGGCCTTGACTCAGTTGACTACTGTTCTCAATCTGGATTTGGAAGCATCCATCTGCATCAACATACCAATCCACACTTGTGAATAAAAGAAATTAAATATTTGCATTTATTATTCCTGGCTATAAGTGAAGAACAAGTGCAGGCTGAATGCATGGCATGGTGATGTGAAAAGAGATGTCGGTGAAGATAAATGCCCACCCTTTATATGTCTTGACTATATACACGCACACCATAAGAACGCACTCGGTGAATGTTTTACGCGTGGAAGGCCGAGCAGCGCCACCGGGAGAGAGCTCGCGCCAGTCGAAGTAGAGGTGCGTCTCACTCGGCTGGTGACCTGGGCGGTCCTTTGCGAGACCGACGGAACGGAACGGGGGGGGGGGAAGCTTCGGTTCACGGAAACATTAGAATTCCTCGGTTTTTAATTACATAGCGGGCTCGGCAGTTATTAATGCTTCGTGAGCAGACAGAAAACCGCTCGTGCCGGCAGATCGTGTCGAGCAGGCGTCGGGCGCGATTATTTCTCTGCTCCGACCCTCTGCTACTAAATGCAGTGATGCTAACCTAAGCATCCACAGCCTTTTGGACCTGGGGGGGGGGGGGGGGGGGGGGGGGGGGGGGGGGGGGGGGGGGGGGGGGGGGGGGGGGGGGGGCGGGTATGCGGCGGGCTGTAGAGCTACATTACATTACATTTATTTGGCAGACGCTTTTATCCAAAGCGACGTACAAAAAGTGCATTTCATGCTCATAGACAACTGCTAAACACAGGTTCAGTAAGGTACAATACTTATTTTGTACAGCTATTTCTAGCCAAGAACACAGTTTAGTTCACACAGTGAACACTATTCAGACCTAACCTCTGCAAAGCCAACTGGGCAGAAGAATAAGCTACAGTATTAGGACAAATACAAATGACCAAAAAGTGCTGGGATGGGGCAACATGTGACAAGTGTCATGAAAAGGTGGGGGGGGGGGGGGGGGGGGGGGGATTTAGAGTGAAATAGACAGCGTGGTGCTGGTTAGTCTAGGTATAGTCTGAAGAGATGAGTCTTCAGGCCACGGCGGAAGATGGGTAGTGAGGGGGAGGTTCGGAGAGGGACGGGGAGTTCGTTCCACCACTGGGGAGCTAGGGTGGAGAAGCTCTGTGATCCCTTTGGGCGGGTGGGAGCGGTTACAAGAGCTGTGGGGCATTGGGGGGTTGGTTAGGGTCCCTTAAGTAAGCTGATGCTTCATGTTGGTTATTCTGATAGTCTCTCATTTTTGCTAATAAGAGTTGCAAATACCCATTATTTAACCATGAATGCTTCTTGTTTACTTTTTCGTGGTTTGTCTAATTAATCTGCGCAAAATGTCAGGCTATTGATTGGCAATGTTGGGGAATACAGAATGTCAATCAAGCCAAGCATGCGGTGTTTCAGTCTTTAAGCACTCGCAAGTATTTTTAGTATTATTGTTATTACATCTTGGCATTTATATTTCATATTTGAGCATCAGCTGATAGAGCCCTTTTCCCCAATCTTAAATAATTAGCATGCGCATGCGATTATAAATCACTGGTTACAGGGCTGGCTGTGGAATCTAAACTGGCAGGCCCCACTGCTTTGTCTCGCAAATGGCTGCATGAGCAGACACTTGCTATTGGATTAATAGGACAGTTGATCTGTGCGAATGAGAGTAATGGTGAGAGGCCTCGTTTAGGGAGCTGAGGGATCTGACATGCTCTTGTGGCTCGGAAACTTACGGTAAAGAAGGAAGGAGAAACGGATAGCTAGCTTTTTCTTTTCCTCTTGAATTGAATCACCTGACTCTAAGCTGGCCTTGTTGCATCCAATCAGGGAGAGGGAAGGCTCATATGTACTCCCCTCCGAATGCTAACTAATACCCTCCCTCTCTGGGCAATTCTAACTAATACCCTCCATCTCTGAGCAATGCTAACTAATACCCTCCCTCTCTGGGCAATACTAACTAATACCCTCCCTCTCTGGGCAATACTAACTAATACCCTCCCTCTCTGGGCAATGCTAACTAATACCCTCCCTCTCTGGGCAATGCTAACTAATACCCTCCCTCTCTGGGCAATGCTAACTAATACCCTCCCTCTCTGGGCAATACTAACTAATACCCTCCCTCTCTGGGCAATGCTAACTAATACCCTCCCTCTCTGAGCAATGCTAACTAATACCCTCCCTCTCTGGGCAATGCTAACTAATACCCTCCCTCTCTGGGCAATGCTAACTAATACCCTCCCTCCCTGGGCAATGCTACAATTAATTTTGCACTGTCCTGCATGTGCCCATGGCATAGTCTGACCAATCCACACACAGGAGTGTTGTTTTTACTGGACAAGCACCCCTCCCAGAAAAAAAAGCATGACTGTTTGCATTTGGGCCCATTTTTTTATTGGGCTAGGAAACATGATCCCACCCACTCATCAAAGGGTCCAACCAAGGCAACCCCCCCCGCCCCACCCAATCACACGAAGCCTGCAGAGGCTGCACGCGCTCAGACCCGCAAACCTCCGCCCGCCTGCCGGCGAGGAGGCGCACACACGGCTCCCCGGGATTGGTCAGCGCGAACGCTCAGCCGGCGGCGTGACAGGAGACCGTTGCCTAGAAACACCAGGCCCCCGCTTCTTCCCAACCGTCTTCGGGCTGGATCTTCGCTGATTCCCCCCCCCCCCCCCCCCCCCCCCCCCACACGCCCCCACCCCCACGCCGGTACGGCCGATCTGGAGGAAACGGCGGAGCGCGGCGGCTGCGCTTGCCCTCTGCGAGCCGCGGCCTTGGTCCCGGGCTGCCGCCATTAGCCGCACAATGGCGCTAATCTAGCGCTGACAAAGAGCTGCAGGCTGGGGGCAGACCGCCCCCCACCCTCGCTCACTGCAGCTATTATCAGGAGAACACAACACACACGCTCCCCATTACTGCTTTTACTATCACTATTCATTATTATTATTATTATTATTATTATTATTATTATTATTACAATTAGATTATTATTATTATTATTATTATTATTATTATTATTATTACAATTAGAATTATTATTCTATGGTGTTATTTTTGTTGTTGTCATTGTTGTTGCTGCTGTCGGTTGTTGTTATTAGTATTTATTGTTTATTCATTACATATAATGCTGACATTATTTGGTAGAATACATTTATTAGCCAGGAACAAGCTTGTAGTCCCCGGTGGATACTGTGGAGTAAATATCCAGCAATGTTGATGGTTCTGTCTTTTTTCCTCGTCCCCCCCTACCCCTCCCCCCCTCCCCCCACCCACAACTCTACCCTCTCTGTACTTACCAGTGCTCTGGCTAACCATCCCTGCATCCCTATTTATTCTTAATAGGAAACCCTGCCTCTCAACAACCAACGTTTCTTAAAGTACAGGATGGTTTTTAATGCCGGTTACCATGGAAACCTCTCAGCGCCAAACAAAAGATGGAGGGAGAGGAAAGAGGACGAGGCGAGCGCGTGTAGCATGTGAGCGCGCGTGTGTGTGTTTAAGTGTGTGTGCGTGTGCGCGCGCACGTGTGCCCCTGCGTGTGTGTGTGTGTGT
>CM045898.1:21644411-21654411 GCA_025169545.1 Anguilla japonica | reverse complement strand
TTCTGCCAAATCACTGCTGCAATCTCCAACGTATCACAATGAGAACGTTCAATTTTCATTTATTTTAATCACGGCGCCTCCACAACAAAGAAGACCTTTCAGGGGTTTATTTGTTTCTTTCATTGAAGTAATCAGCCCGTTATAAATACAGTGCAAACACTGGGGGGGGCTTCTCTGTCTCGTGGGCCAATAGGCCAGCTCAAGATGCACATGGCACGTTGCAAGACATACATATTTCTCCCCCGCCTCCGGGGAGCGACTGCTGGAGGCGGGGGAGAACTTTAAAAACCCTTCTCTGACATTTTTATTTATAACTGAGCAGCCAGTTAAACTTGATCGAGACAGGTGTTCCGGTTGGTTTTCAGATCAGATAAAAACGTGTTGAGGAACACGTTTTTATCCTTTTATTAACGCAGGCACGCTTCCAAGAACGCATTTCTTTATAATATTACTGGCATTTTACAGACGCGGTTATCCAGAGCAACTTACGCCACTTTTTAATGCATTTTTACACAGAATCCTTTTTTTTTTTACAGCCAGAAATATACTCAGGTGATTTCATATTTTGCTCAAGAGTACAGTGGCAGTGTCCTTCTTGGGAATAACAGCTTCAACCTGGATGTGACCAACACACCTACTTTACCATTACGTTACGTTACATTACAAGAGCAGACGTTCTTATCCAGATGCAGGTTATCTTGCTCAACGGCAGTGTCCCCCCCGGGAATCGAACCTGCGACCTTTAGGTTACCAGACCAGTTTCTTACCCATTATACTACACTGCTGCCCTAACCCTTTACCACTTTCTAACCCTTTTCTCCTCCAGTCGTACACCACGGGGCGCCTGCACCCGTGCAGGCAGCGCCACATCTAAAGCATCGTTGCTCCTCGGTCGTGCTTGCCTGCCAGGCAGGGACTACGTTTCCCAGCGCTACCCGCGCGGCGCCCGGCGAGAGAGCTAGCGGCAGCCGGAGGAGAGGCGCTAGCCGCGCGGCGCTGGCACCCGGTTTCCCGCAGGTGCCCGTCGAGCAGAGAGGCCGCTGCCGCCGACCCTCGGTTGCGCCGCTCGGCTAGCGCTCGCTCGGCTAGCGCACGCTCGGCTAGCGCACGCTCGCGTCCAGCGTGTTTGCAGCCACTCGAGAGCCCACAAAGAAGCCTGGGCAGCAGCTGGTTTCAGAGGGCAAGCAGAGGGCAAGCTACGGTTCATATAAGATGCGCTAGAACATTCCGTACGTCCAAAGGCCGAGAAACGTGGCAGCACTCGGCCAGCAATTTTTCAGAAAATGGAGTTTGTTAGTGGCACTCAGTCCTAAGGTACTTATCAGAACTATACTGCGGATACACTCAAACGCCTAGTGCACACCATGAAAATGGAAATGTATAATTACCCAGGTGCATATAAACATTAAAAACTGTGTATATAAATACATTTTTTTGATAATAGATAATTATTTTGACAATTGCAGGCTTTCTTTAGTTTCCGTTGGTCTTTTCGCTCGTTCTCCTTCCTGAAGCGGACGATTCGGAGCGGGAAACCGCACAGAAACCGAGATCAGGATCGAGCTGGTCAGACCAGCTGGTTAAGTCTGATTAGTTTGATCAGTTTAATCAACTGGAAATTTTTAATTAAACTGGACTACGTTCGAAGTGACCTTGGGCTGGGTAGCCGTTACGCAGCGTGTTGTGTGCATGTGTGGCACAAACAGGTCTGGCGGTTTTAAGGCTGGCCGCCCCCAGGAGCGTACGGCGAAGCCCGGGGACTTACGCCACAGACAGAGAGAAGCAGTGAGAAGCAGAGCTCCTCTGAGCGCTGGTGTTGCGCTGCTTAAGGTAAGCATGTCGCCGCGTGTCCCGCTGTACGGGCGTCTCTGCACCTCTGCTCTCCCCTTACGCCGTTCCCCCCGCCCAGGTGTCCGCACAGAGACGGAGGGGCCTTTCCTGGGGGGGTCGAGTGGGGGGGGGGGGGGGGACCGCGCCCGGGGTCGCGCCCGGGTCGCGCGGTGACAGAACCGCGAGCGGAAGCGTCCCTTTTCCGACGGAGGGGCCGCGAGCCGGGCCTCGGCGGGGATCCGAGCGCCGACGCTGAAGGAACACGCGCGCGCACGTGCAGACGCTCAGCGCCTTAATTACACGCTGGGCTCGCCTCGGGTCCCTCTGGTCGGGCCTGATTTCATTACTCTTTTTATTTAGATTTAGATTTGTGTCCGATTTCATATTTCCATATATATATATATACACATACATCCATACACACACATATACAAAATAATTATATTTATATACATAAATATATGTATGTGTGTGTGTATATATATATTTATGTATATGTACAGTATGTATTTGTGTTATTGCTTGTGAAGCACTTTGTGTGGACATGCTTGAAAAGTGCCACATAAACAAATAAATATGATAATAAATATAAATGCACACACACACGAGGACAGGCATAAACGCGCACGCCCTCATGCACGCACACACACTAAAACAGGCGCACTGACATATGCGCACACACACACACGCATTTACACACACACCATCGCCAGAGCGACAGCCAGATTAATCAAACCATTTAAATCAGCTTTTGGTGTCCAGGAGGAGAACGTAAGCGGACAATGCGAGTGGCAACAAACAGCGCATTTGTGTCAGGAAAACACACCTCTCTCGCAGCATCACAGAAAATTATGGAAGTGTAAAAATACGGCCGAAGCTTCTTTTTTTTTCTCTCCTGCCGTCAACTACAAAAGGGGCAAAATTTATGTTATTGTCAATTTTAACATAATGTCCCAATTTCCTTGTTGAATATAGACAGCAATTTGATCCCGTTTGTTATGGCTGAAGAGGGAGGGCCGGCATTAGAAACAGGCTTCTTATTACAAAAGGCGCTGCTCTCGAATCGCGCAAAAGCTCGTACGGCTGAATTTGAGGAAGGGATGTGTTTTGCAAATGCTAAACAAAGAAAGGACACACTTAGCGAGGGGGGAAAAAAAGGGGGACATGGCGGAATTAGTCCCCCCGCGTTCATTTTCCCCGACGCGTTTCGTCCGCGCGAGCTGCATTTTTAAGACAATTGCCTGCCGCCGCTGCGAAGTTAAAGACATTGATCTCTCCCGCGATTAAGACATTGACCCAGGGCGCCGGTGCAGGCAGCGGGCTGAGGGCTGAGGGCTTCCTGTGTTCAATTTGAAATTTAAAAGGAAAAAACAAAATTGTATAATGTGATATTGCAAAATTTGAAATTCGGCAAGGAGCGATGACTTAAATGTGGTTTCATTTTTATTGCCCTCACTATTCTCTGCTGCTGGACTCTGTTCTTCAGTCCCTATGACGATTTAAAAACAATTAATGTTTGCAGGACGTGGGGCTGACAGTAGCCCTCTGACAGGCACGATCGCCTGCGACTGCAGAGGGTCAATACATCCACTAATTCAATGGGAGGAGACACAGGGAGTGGGGAGGGATTTACTGAGGACAAGGAGGAGGAGGAGGAGGAGGAGGAGGATTTACCTCTATAAATCAAGGACCCTGTGTTTTTTTTTCTTCAATGCAAAATAAATCTGCAGCAAGGCGTACAGACTGCCCTCTGAGAAATAATGTTTGCATGTCCTGATAAAGCAGAAGTTAAATTAAGCAATATTTATCTTGTATTCATCAAATAAATAAATAAGTGTTTGATTACAAAAATCGGTTAAGACTGACACACACACAGGCATGCAAATATATACACACAAAACAGACATTCAAGGACATATCATTGAAACCAAAAGTAAAAAATTCTTGCCAATTCAACACAAATAAATAAAGTCATCGTATATAGTACCTCATAGCAAATCCTTTGCGTTCGAAGACTGCCTGAAGTCTGTGACCCTTAGGGTCACTGTGTATTTTCCTGGTGATGCTCTGCTAGGCCTGTACTGCAGCCATCTTTGGTTCCTATTTATTTCTATGGTGTTTTGGCTTCAGTCTTGTCTTTAGCAAGGGAAATGCATATTCAATATGATTCACGTCGGGTGATTGACATGGCCAGTCAAGAACATTCCTCTCTTTGGCCTGGAAAAACACCTTGGTTGCTTTAGCAGTATGTTTGGGGTCATTGTCCTGTGGAAAGTTAAGTGCTGTCCAATGAGATTTGAGGAATTTGGTTGGAACCGAGCAGATTCAATGCTTCTGTACACTTAAGATTCCATCCAGCTGCTGCCATCAGCAGTCACATAATAAATAAAGAGAAGTGAGACAGTTCCTGTGGCAGCCATAAATGCCTATGCCATAACACTACCTCCACCATGTTTCACCCAAGAGGGGGGTGCTTTGGATCACAAGCAGTCCCTTTCTTTCTCCAAACTTCACTCTTTCCCTGACTTTGGAGCAGGTTAATACTCGTCTCATCTGTCCGTAAGGCTTTTTTCCGGAACTCTACAGTTTTTTTTTTTTAAATGTACTTTTTAAAACTCTAACCTGGCTGTTCTGTTCTTGAGGCTTATAAGTTGATTGCAGCTTGCAGTGAACCCTCTGAGGTTATGCTGGTGTACTCATCTCTTCATGGGAGTCTCTGATACATCTGTGCCTACATCCTGGAGAATGTTCTGGACCTGATCGATATAAGAGAAGAGGTTTTTCTTCACAATTGAAAGTAGTCTTTGGTCATCAACTACCAAGGACTTCTGTGGTCTACCAGGTTGTTTGCTACTGCTGAGCTCATCAGTGCATTCTTGCTTCTTAACAATGTACCAAACATATTTTGGCTACATCTCTGATCTATATGTTCTGTTTTTTCATAATCATCTTGTCCTTGGCATTGGCACTTCCTTGGTTCCCATGTTGAGAGACAACACCAACAGACTCAAAATGCAAACGCCACACCTAGCATCAACTTTGAACCTTTTGGTAGCTTTCTTGTTCATGCACTAATGACACAACAACAAACAGCTGGCCAAGAAACAGCTGCTCAATCAAGTGTTCAATTACTATTGGTTTTATAAAATGGGGGAATGTGTATAAAAAACGTAATTTCTACATGGATCACAGATATATGTAAATAAAAATAAAGCTGGCAGTCTGCTCTTTAGTCTCGTATTCATTGTTTCATCTGAAATCCAACGTGCTAAAAAATATCTAACTGTCCAAGTACTTATGGACTGCACTGTATGAGAATATATACATATATATATATATATATATATATATATATATATATATATACATATACACACACACACACACACGTATGTGTGTGTATGTGTGTATACATATGTATATCTAAATACATACGTATATTTGCATGCACATTTTCTTAAATGTATCGTTTTTTCGCACATAAACACAGCAGGCAAGTTATCTATATTCACAATTTCCACGAACAACTCAGATTAGTTGATACGTAGGTGATACGAACACATCAAACCTGACAGGCGGTGCTATGGACAGTCCGGCAACGCGGTTGCTTTAGGACACGTTTAAAATGTTCCCTGTACATATGCTCATATTTGCACTGTACGGTCTCCCCAGGGACTTTTGTTATGAAAGTTGAGTTTGGCCTGTTTCCTTCTCGCGGTGACGTCATCTGTGCTCGTGAAACTGACAGGCCACTTGTGGGACGTACCGGGCTTTAAAGAGGCGGACTCCGGTAAAAACCGCGGCTGTGGCTTTTGTGTCTGCGTGTAGCATAGAGATGGTCTGCAGCTTCCGCTAGCTGGTCTCCGCCAACAGCAGCCGAACGTGGGAGAGCAACAGCGGTGAGATATTCTGAAAATGAAGTTGCAGTGTATTATTTGCTTCGGGTGGAGAGAGTGTGTGTGTGTGTGTGTGTGTGAGAGAGAGAGAGAGAGAGAGACAGACAGAGAGAGAGAGAGAGCAGGTGAATGAAGAGAGAAGGAGGGACAGGCTCGTGGGTGTGTAATTTGAATATTATGCTCTTTCTTAAAAAACGCAAACAAATCAACGCTGTAATATAGCTTAACATGATCACATTATGTGCATGGAAGATACGGCCAACAAACAAGTGGGCTGTACTGTCTGTTAAGAGTCCATTGTGCACTGGCTTGATTTGCGGAACAGAAAAGTAGAAAGGTAAGACAGAAAACGATTACTGAAAATTTACATAAAGGACTAAATGTATTTTACTTCATAGTGTATTTTTATACTGTGATTATGTTGAAATTTTCAATATTCGACCGTTTATAATTTGAGAGTACACGTGACCATATTTGACATTAAAGTATCTGAAGACAGGAATGACACGTCGCGATAAAGTTCGAGATATAAAAGGACTGCTGGACTGAGCAACAGGTTGGACGAAGAAGTAGTTTTAGTAACTTCTGAAAAGCACATGAATTTCGCCTTCGATTTTATATTTAATGTCTGACGCTGTATTTGATATTTGTAGCCTACTTCCTGTGCAGACTCTCATCATTAAATGTGCTATCTTCATTCTGACAACTGCATGGCGATGAAAAAAACTGCTTTTCTTTTGAATCAATGCTGAGTAATAGATTTGTATTCATACCTAACACCGTAATTATACGCAAATCCTTGAATGTAATGGCTTTACTTAACAGGGCGTACGACCTTGTGAACTGCACCCTTTAAAATGATCCGCATCCGCTTGTACGTTTCCCATTAAAGTTAATCTTATTCTTCCCATGACAATGTATTCAATGATAGTATTGATTATAGGAAAGGCGCCCCACAAAGCAAGATAATTCGTCTATCGTCGTGTTTACCGAATGACAATGATTTGATTTGAAAGGCACTTTATTATAGTTATCGTTGACAAATCCAATAGCAGCCCGAACGCCTGTATCCTCGTATTTAAACCGAAATAAATCACATGCTGGCTGTTCTTCCTCCTCCAGAGATGCATTTTCAGGTCAGTAAAAGAAGTGACAAATTACATATAGCCTATTCCTGGCTGCATATCACCCTGTACTGCCGTGTGTTTGTGTATAAAATAGGCTACACGTAAGTCAGTTAGACGCACAAAGAGAGAGACATACACGCGCACGCACGAAGACAGAAAAATAAAGCAACAACACAATCTCCTGTCATGTTTCGTTGTAATAGATTGACGTTGGCGCCTCCGACTGTTTTTAGTCGCCTCCAGCATTGTTTAAGGTTTGAATAATTAAAGCGATAACTTGTAGCCTACTGTTGGACTATTATTTTTGTTTCGGCATTCTGAATAACCAGACGACCTATCATAGCGACTTGCCCTTGTTCTTCTTTGCGTAGTCCCGCTACTATGTCCACGCAGAGTGAGCCTGAAGCAAAGAACCACGCCACGAGGGCATTCATTTTACCCCGGCCTCGAGCTTTGTGACCGCGTGCCATCCGTGTTCGACCTTTAAAAACGGATTCCTACTGGACCTTACCGTGTCTACAGGCAAAAGCCGGCTACTTCTTCCTTGCCTATACTAACACAAAAAAGTAAGCGATACTGTGTTTGATACTGTGTGGTCTTTTAATATAATAACGCGCATGTAATTTCAAGCACTTGTCATGCAACATCAGTCGTAGAGGATGTAGCATGGGTGGTGTTGATAAGGATATTTTGTTTTTGCCCCCGATCATTGATTAATTTTTTTTTTTTTTTTTTTTTTTTTTAAAGATGTTTCGTTATTTTCGGCTGCAAACCAGTTTTAATTTGAATGGAATTAAAAGGAAGAACAAACGCATCACTCAGGTTGCACGCATACGCGCAAGTCGCCCATATATGTTGTAAATGTTATTCAAATACAGTTACATTATATAAAGCTAGCATACTGTCGGTTCTCTCCATAGAGCGATTGCGAGGAACGCGCGTCCAAACACGGGAAGATGAGGAGATACCGGTACTTCCGAGTCTCTTTTCAGCACCTCGGCCGTGGACAGCTCCGATAACGCCAGTAGAACAGGGAAACCTGGGGCGCTTTTGGTTAGTATTCATCACGGCCGAATGTACTCGTTCCCCAGGGCATTTTAACAAATGAATGATTTATCTAGAACAAGATACACAATGCTCGCGCCCCCCCGCCTACGCTTCCTAAAAAAGGCACAGGCACCCACATACACTTTTCGCCCACACTTCCAAAAAAATCTAAGTAATAGAGGACCCGGAGGCTACATTTTAGCTACAGCGTTACTAATCAGTACTAGTTCCACTCCGGTTTAAAAATTTACATTTCAGGAATGTTTCTGGCATTTAAAATAGACTCGCAATAAATCAAGAGTTACCAACAGCAGTCTGTATGGTATTTATAAATGCTGCATATGCCTTCTGCATTTTGCATTTAGCATCAAAGCCATCCACATTTTTCTCTTTAAATATCAGGCCAGAGTAAAACATTTTTCAAAAATTATATTTGTATCTGCCCATAGAAATTGAGCATAGCATAATAAACAGATTCACCAGTGATAGACATTGGATGTAGTGAGGAAAGCTCAGTTCTCGAGGACTCAAGGCAGATTTAGATGACTCATCTTCAGGCCTGGAAACTAATTTTAAAACCCCAAGAAAATTAAAAATTATTTACCACTTGCACATGTTGATCAATCTGCCAATCCAACTGAAAAAAAACAGTGGCCCAAAGTTCAAATTTATAGTGGGAACAGGTTGCATTGAAATAGGCCGAGATAAAGTATTTTACTATAAAATAATATTCAATAATGACAATTATGAGACCCATATTCCACAATGTGAAAACAAAAGTGAAGTGCATTAAACCAAATTATTTCCATTAGTTAAACTTTTTACAGAACTTATTAAATAAATTAATCTTGAGGTAAAACAGACCCAAAAGAAAAATTTTGATTGGCAGGCCCGTACTTGTAATATAACTATTCCAGACTGTCCAGATGTAATTGCCATACATGGAAGACTGAATCTTTTCAGAGGGGAATTTAAATGCATTTGGGGCAGGCAGCCTATCATCTTTTGGTGCTGTATGTCATAGCTGCTACCACTTTACAAGTTGTTCACTGTATACGTTGGTAAAGTTTGGCAACTATTTCTCCGTCTCTCACCTATTTTTAATAGGGAAAATACAGGCAGCTCTCCCTACCTTACCTAGCTTGATTTCGAAATCATTTTTGATCAGGTTTAGAAGGTAAAGTGAAAAAATATCCACGGTAAATGTTGTCAGCGCGTTCATGATTGTACGTGTTCAAGGAAACATTTCCCCGGGAGCTATTTCTCATTTGTGAAAGACTAGCCGGCTTCCTCTGGAGTGCTTACGCACGAGTCCGTCTGAGTCAGCCAGCAGGTTAACCCATCAGTCTTTTAACCCATCTGTCCTTCCAGAACGGGTGCGTTTTACCCTGAGCTATACGTCACCCCCCCCCCCCCCCCCCCCCCCCTTACGGGGCTCAGTTTCTTTAAAAAAAATAAAATAGTGTCGTCCAGAACACACAGGACAGCCTTTGGCACTGAGCCAAAATGACGCAGAGAGATTGGACCTCTGGTTGGGAAACTTTGGCTCATTAAAGAGAATCTCAGAGAATAGCCAAAGGTTCCCTGTGACTAAATCTTTTTTCTGCAGAAGCTCTACCCGCCCTCCTCCTTGTGGTCCACAGGGCCAGTGAGCCCTGCTTGTACCCTCATAAAAATGCCTGGCTGCAAACCTTATTTGGTTAAACTGTACCAGTCCCACTTCACATTCCCGGAGGAGAGAACAAAAAAAATGGATGAAGGGGTCACTTGATTGGCCAGCCGAAGCCGATCGATTCCGCTCATCTCAGCCTGGCATTTGACGTGAATTGAAGCAAAGCTGATTGAACGGGACGGCACCAGACCGTTTCTATTATCTTCCGAAGGGCCGGGGCCAACCTTGTTGTTATTGCTGTTGCCGTGCTTGAAAGTTCAACTGACAAAAAAGAAAGGGCGAGTCCGCTTATTCGGGACCGCTTCTCCGAGAGTCCAAGAGACGGGCCTCAGCCCCGCGCCCGAGCTGACGAACCGCGGCTTTGTGTGCGTGGCGGAGACCGAGCAGCTGCGTGTGACAGTCTATAATCACAGCCATTATATATTTAC
>CM045898.1:21634411-21639411 GCA_025169545.1 Anguilla japonica | reverse complement strand
TTGTGGTGGAAGAGCTGCTTCACAGTTACCGTCCGGCGAACCCCTGTGGAGGCACAGCGGCTAACAGAAACACTGACAGGAGAGCGTCCCGCCATGTCTGAGGCCCTCTTAAATAATAATAAAGTATGGCACTGTGGTTAATATTTTAATAGATTAATACTTAATATCTTCTCAGCATTGATCCATTTTTCCATCCTTCCTTATTTCTATTTATTGCAGTGTTCACACATATCATTTGTTTAATCATAAATCTCACTCAATGAGAGTTTTTTTTCTTTTACATTTCATTTTATTTCCTTAGTATGCCTAAAGACAGGTGTTGGAAATTAGCCTTTGGTTATAAACACTTGCAGTGCCTCTGATGCTTGTTTTAACTGCATGGCTGACTGTAACTGTGCAGCTGACTAACTGTGTGGCTGACTGTAACTGTGTGGCTGACTGTAACTGCGTGACTGACTAACTGTGTGGCTGAATGTAACTGTGTGGCTGACTGTAACTGTGCGGCTGACTAACTGTGCGGCTGACTGTAACTGTGTGGCTGAATGTAACTGCGCGGCTGACTGTAACTGTGCGGCTGACTGTAACTGTGCGGCGGAAGGCGGCGGCTCGTGGAGGCGTGCGTTATGGACATGCCGCAGCCGTTTCGTTGCTAGCGGCCCGAAAGCTTTCCGTTTGATTTCTCTCGGCAACACGGCATCCCCCCGCAGAAAGAAGGGCCTTTAGCGAAACACCCGTCAGAGGGAATCAGGCCGGATTCGAGCTGAACGGGGGCGGGCGTGCATCCGCAGAAAATTTGGTCTTTCAGGTTTTAAGAACATTTTAGGAAATCGATGCATGTCATGTTCAATTTCAGCATTTTTTGGAGTTCTGCTGGAACGCAAAGGAAGAAAGCCCTGGCGGAGATGAGGCTGGCCTGTAACACAAACCCGATTCTCCAGTGCGTTCGAAAAACCGTCTATTTTTGGATATATGTGGGAGTATTTCATGAAAACTGGGAAATGCACAGTCTATACTTACAGGATAGGGAGCGCATGTAGTATCTACTGCAGAACTAACACACAGTAAGGCAGTACTTGAAGCCAGACTCAGGATGGTAAATTTGTATCGTCAGATGCATTATATACACATTTTAAAAGTAGTTGTAGCCAGTAACATGAATCTTATGGTAAAGGTAAGTAGTCACATACACTTACAAACATATGAAAAACCCATCAATCAAATGGATAATTTTTTATTGTTAGAAAATATATAGTAACCCTATTTTATTCCGTTCAGATTTTAAATTAATCCAGTGAATCTAGGTCAGATGTTAAATGAGTAATATTTGTTTGAAAGTCCTGCTCACGACAGCATTTTGAACAGGCCAATTGGAGACCATGTTTATTACATAATTAAAATGGTGTTGACATTTTAACCACTTGGCAGTGCAACTGTTTAGTGGGTGGCCAATCAGAAGTGAACTCAAAGTGAATATCCATTCCAGTCGGGGTGGACATGCCACGTCAGACATCTTTAATCTTGTGGCTCACTTACAATGCAAAGCAATATATTGCTCTGGGTCTTTAAATGAACTTACAGTCAGGAACATGAATCTTATGGTAAAGATATACTCTGAGAGAGGGGGGGGGGGGGGGGGGAATGTTCCCCCCCCCCCCCCCCCCCCCCCCCCCCCCAGTCAATTTGCCAGTGCCCCAGGAGAGAACATGCTGAGGTGATTAAACATGGCTGCATTCAACCCCAGTCCAGGCAATTACCACAAATCATACTCTCTCACCGACTCTAATTATTGAAAATCTGTCTCCTTCCTTGACTGACAGGCTCATTTTCCCCCTGTAGCGATGCTCACAACACTGACAATTATGTCATGTACCATTACACAACTTACAACTTATTCAGCCAAAAAAAGATGGCTGTTTGTTTGGTAGCAAAAAACTGTCTCATTCACTGGCCCGCATACACACACCACACACACCCACACCCACACACACGCACACACATATACACACACCCACACACTAACACGATGGCCCTTGCTAACACTGAGGCCCAAACTTAATTCTATAGCAAAAGGGAAACTCGCTGTGTTCCAGCAAATCTCCTCACATTAACCTCACTCGTCTCATGGTCCCTTTCATTGTCTCTCGGCTAAGTGAAGTTAATTTCAGGGCAAAAGTAGTGAGGGTTTCTTTAGAGCAGTATAAGGAGTGTGGGATCTCTAGAGCAGTATGAGTGTGCGGTCTCTCTAGAGCAGTATGAGGAGTGTGCCGTCTCTCTAGAGCAGTATGAGGAGTGTGTGGTCTCTCTAGAGGAGCATGAGGAGTGTGTGGTCTCTCTAGAGGAGCATGAGGAGTGTGTGGTCTCTCTAGAGCAGTATGAGGAGTGTGTGGTCTCTCTAGAGGAGCATGAGGAGTGTGTGGGTCTCTCTAGAGGAGCATGAGGAGTGTGTGGTCTCTCTAGAGGAGCATGAGGAGTGTGTGGTCTCTCTAGAGCAGTATGAGGAGTGTGTGGTCTCTCTAGAGCAGTATGAGGAGTGTGTGGTCTCTCTAGAGGAGCATGAGGAGTGTGTGGTCTCTCTAGAGGAGCATGAGGAGTGTGTGGTCTCTCTAGAGCAGCATGAGGAGTGTGTGGTCTCTCTAGAGCAGTATGAGGAGTGTGTGGTCTCTCTAGAGCAGTATGAGGAGTGTGTGGTCTCTCTAGAGGAGCATGAGGAGTGTGGGGTTTCTCTAGAGCAGTATGAGAAGTGTGGCGCTCTCTAGAGCAGTGTGAAGAGTGTGCGGTCTCTCTAGAGCAGTATGAGGAGTGTCCGGTCTCTCTAGAGCAGTGAGGAGTGTGCGGTCTCTCTAGAACAGTATGAGTGTGTGGTCTCTCTAGAGCAGTATGAGGAGTGTGCAGTCTCTCTAGAGTAGTATGAGGAGTGTGCGGTCTCTCTAGAAAAGTGAGGAGTGTGTGGTCTCTCTAGAGCGGTGTGAGGAGTGTGTGGTCCCTTTAGAGCGGTATGAGGAGTGTGGGGTCTCTCTAGAGCAGTGAGGAGTGTGCGGTCTCTCTAGAACAGGGGTGGTGTGGTCTGAAGTTGGACTAAATGGGCTTTTTATAATGAAAAAGTAATAATGGCAGGGCCAAGCAGCGACACATCACCCCATCTGAGAAAGGCAAAGAGAAAGAGGAAGGGGAGGAAAGAATGGGAGGGGGGAAGAAAAACCAGAAAGTGACTGGGGAGGAGAGAGAGTACAGGAGAAGAGAGAAAGAGAGTGGGAGAGAGACAGAGAGAGTTTTTCTGAGCTGTTTCTGTCACTTCTGTTCCCCTTAAAACAGCAGTCCTAATCAGCTTTGCTCAGAGACAGGGAGCAGGAAAAAAGTAATGAGCTGAGAGGTGAGCGAACAGCCATTAAAGGTGGACCGGCTGTGTTCCACCCCCAGGACAGGCTTATTCAAGGAAAGTAATGGAGTCGTGGGGTGAGTCCACCTTAAAAGGTAAGACTAATTTCAGATAAGGATGCTGCGTTAATGCCATGTGCCTCACCCCACGGTGTGCAGCAGACTGAGCCTGCCATGTGACCTCTCTGTCATGAGGACGCCTTTTTTTTTTTTTACCTGCCTTCCAAGTTCCGCATTTTCACCCGACGACAGCTGTTTGACAGACGCAGCCAATCATCGTTAGGCATTTTGATTTAGGCTGCAGTCAAGTTATCCACACTAGCGGATAACTGTAACCATGACGATAACTAGTAATCATTTGATTATGGTCCCTCTACAACAGACGTCTGTCTTATTGAATGCTCTGGATATATTTGGATATATATTTTTTTTATTTGGGGGGGGGGGGAGTATACCTTGTCACTTTTTTTGGAGGGAGGGGTTTTTGTCCAAGCCCTACCCTGCCCCTGCTGGGATCTGACAGTTGACCATGGCGGCCATCACTGCACGGCTAGAATTCAGTGCCTCCCTAGCGCCTCTTCTGTGATTTAAAAAAAAAAAGATCGTTTGATATGCTTCACGCATCCAAACAACTGACACCTGTTTATCTTGGTCGTTGTTATCATTCTGGGTCTTAACGGGGCCCGGTCGTCCGCAAACAGGTTTCTCCCGCAAACGACCGTCGCTTTTTCCTCAGAAGTAGTTAACGGGAAGCAGGGAAGCGAGAAGCGCGGCGCGCGGAAGCGGCTCCCTCCGCGTCTGAGCGGCGCGGCTGCGCCGGCGGGCTCTCCGGTGTGTTCGTCGCGCGGGGGGGGAGCGCCTGCGCTGATCGGCGGGGTCCGCGTCTCCGCGGCGCCGCCGCGTGAGTGAAATGTCAGAGCGGCTGCTCACCCCCCCCCCCCCAGCACCACCCCCCCCCCCCCCCCCCCCGAGGAAACAGTCTGGCTGCCGGGTCACAGTGCGGCGGGGAGATTCGCATTATGCAACGCGCTCCTGAAATAACTGAAATGTGACAGGTGGGAAACGTGCCTCGCGTTTTGGCTGAATTCTGGTGGAGAAAACGCGTTGTATTTATACTTACTCTAGGTGGAGGAAATGCATTGTATGTAGACCAAATCTGGGTGGAGGGAATGCATTGTATTTACACTTAATCTGGGTGGAGGAAATGCATTGTATGTAGACCAAATCCAGAACAGAGAATCACGCTGCATTTAGACTGAATCCCGATGAAGGAAGTGCATTTTATTGTGACTGAATCTAGACAGAGAAATGGCACTGCAGGTAGGTTGAATGTGGATGGAGAAATGGCACTGTAGGTAGTTAGAATGTGGATGGAGAAATGGCACTGTAGGTAGTTAGAATGTGGATGGAGAAATGGCACTGTAGGTAGTTAGAATGTGGATGGAGAAATGGCACCGTAGGTAGTTAGAATGTGGATGGCACTGTAGGTAGTTAGAATGTGGAGAAATGGCACTGTAGTTAGTAGTTAGAATGTGGATGGTGAAAATGGCACTGTAGGTAGTTTAGAATGTTAGAATGTGGCATGTAGTACTGGGCACTGTAGGTAGTTAGAATGTGGGATGGCA